>JAUELO010000097.1:117250-129600 GCA_032357855.1 Amphibolips quercusostensackenii | reverse complement strand
AGAGTAAGTACATACATGCATGGAAACATATATATACATACATATATAATACCTGAAAAGAAAATATGTCGATTAGTATTAATTAAAAATATGATTACGACTTATATAATCATATATTATTATTGAGAAATTGATTGTTCTATAAAAGAATTTTTTCACTTGTTAGGCAAAAGAAAATTACTTAATCCAATCAATTTCAAATAATAAAGTGAATTTTTAACAAATAACTTTAACTTTCAACCAATTACTTGAATTTTCAATCAAAGAATTGTTTTTTTAAAAAGAATTTCAACTTTTAACCAAGTAATTTAATTTTTAATCAACAAATGTTATTTTCTACCAAAAAAGACAAACTTACAATAAAATACCTGAAGAAAAAACCAAATTGTTGAATTTATAACCAAAAATAGAATGATCACATATGCAAATAAAAAAATTATTAAAAAATAAATAACGAATTTTTAATAAAATGGTTGGATTTTCCACCAAAGAGATAGATCTTTGAATAACAAAATGAATTTTTCAGAAAGCATCATTGGCATTATAAGAAAACATCATTGGCAAAATACTTTCATTGAGGTCGGATGAAAAAATTGTTTCTTTTTGCCTAAAAACGACCAAAATGTGCATTTTTTTATATAAATTTTCATAAAATTAACAAATAACATTTAATCTTCAATTTTAATAGCCACATATCATCCTTACGATGAAAGCAAGCGATTTCAGAGTAGAAATATACTTAGAAGACGAATAACCCTTAATGTCGATTATTTGTTAACAAAATTTGTTTATTACAATAAACTTCGCAAGATAAAATTTTTTTGTCTTTTCTATACCCCTGTGCATTGAACCCGAGGGACAAAATGCATAAGAAAATTTTTGTCTAGATGATAAAAAATGAAATTCAAAAAATCAACATTTTTTTCGAGTTCGCATTAACATGAAAATTCTGATTTGTTTGAAAATTAACTTTCTTAACTGAAAATGTAAGTATTTCATTTTTCTTAAAAAAGTTGTCTTTTGAGTTAAAAATTAAACTAGTTTGTCAAAAATTTATTTCTTAGGAAAAAAATTTAACTTTTAACTGAAAATTTTACTATTCTAGTCAAAGATTCATTATTTTAGTTGAAAACTCATCGTTTTGGTTGAAAATTTAACTAATTTGTTTGAAACTGCTTACCTTAAAATTGATTTTTCTAACATAAAATTTAATTTTCCATTTCTTGTGTAAAATTGATCTTTTTCCGTTGTCAGTTGACATATTTGGATAAAAATCCATTTATGTCTTTTAGAATTTGTCTTTTTTGGTATGAAATTAAACTTTTAAGTTGAAAATTCATCTCGTTGGATGAAAATTTAACTATTTTGTTGAAAATTCGTTTTTATGGTTAAAAATTAATCTTTTTTCTTAATATTCAATATTCTAGTTAAAAATTTTTCTTGAAATATGCCTATTTGCAAATTTAACTATTTTGTTGATGATTCGGTTTTTTTAATTAACATTTTTTAAAGTAAATATTTAACTTTTTTATTTTTGTTAAAAAATTCAATCAGCTGCTTGAAAGTTAAACTCTTTTGTTGGAAATTCATTTTTAAAATTAAAGATTTATCATTTCAGTCTAAAATTAATTTTTAAAAAGTGAACTATTTAATTTTTTGGTAAATATTGATAGTTTTCAGTTAGAAATTTGAATATTTACGTAAAAATTTATACTTTTAAAATAAAAATTTAATTATCGATTTGGTTAAAAATTCAAGCATTCCGTTTAAAATTTGTTTTTTTTTAGAAAATTAATATTCTTGATTTAAAATTCATCTTATTGGTTTAAAATGTAACTACTTAGTTGAAAGGAAAAACCCTCTGTTAAAAATTAATTTTTCATTTTGGTTTACGATTTACTATTTAACTTGACAATTCTGCTCTTTGTTTAAAAATTGAAATAATTTGTTTAAAATTCCTTTTTTTAATTTAAAATTAATTTCTAACCGAAAATCTAACTATTCTAGTTGAAGATTCATAATTTTTATTGAAAATTCATAGAGGGTTTTATAAAATTATTTAAATCCCGCAATCCCTAAATGTTTAAAAATCGAAATTATATAATAATATAAATAATATGATAATATTTCTATAAACTGTAAAGAATTTTACAAAAATTAATGGATTTCTTAGGATTTCAAAGAATCAAAGATTTCTACTATTTTTGAAAAAATTCTACTTTTTGGTTGAAAAGTTAATTATTTTGTTGAAAATGTATTTGTTTTGTTGAAAATTAATTTTTTTAGTTGAAGATTAATTGGCCTTAATTGCAAATTCAACTATTTTGTTGAGAATTTGTTTTGATTTTGGTAGAAATTTAATTTTTTCACTGAATATTTAATTATTTCATTTTTTATCAAAAATTGATCCTTTTTAGTTGAAGATTCAACAATTTGGTTGAATATTGATCTTTTTTAGTTAAAACTTCAAAAATTTGGTGAAAATTCATATATTTTGATCAAATCTATTGTAACTATTACTACTATTTCGATGAAAAATCATTTTTTATGTTTTGATAATTTATAATTTTTATTTGAAAATTCACCTTTTTAATTGACAATTTAATTATTTTGTTAAAAATCGTTTTTTTTTAGTTGAGAATAATTTTTTATACTGAATGTGTTACTATTTTATTTTTGTTTATTAATTGATCTTTTGTAGTTAAAAATTCAAAAATGTATATATTTGGTTAGAAATTTGTCTCCTATGACAGAAATTTTATCTTCTTGGAAGAAAATTAATCCTTTTCATTAAAAAGTGCAATTTGTTGGTTTTAACTTTAAATTCAAGTTTTTTAAAATTAAATTATCAACTATAACATGTTTCATTGAGAATTCTTTTTTTTTCAAATCAACTGCTTGGTTGACAGTTGAACTACTTTGTAAAGAATGCATTTTTTTGGTTGAGGATTTATCATTTTAGTTGAAAATTCAACTATTTGGTTGTAAATGAATTTTTTGTAAAAAATACAACTGTATTTTACAAAATTAATCCTTTTGTATTTAAAATTTATGAATTTCGTAGAAAATTAATCAGTTTAGTTCAAAATAAACTTTTTTGTTGAAAATTAATATTTATGTTTGAAAACTAAACTACTTTGTTCAGAAATTTAACTATTTGGATAAAATTTGATTTATTTGTTTGAAAATTCGCCTATTTAGTAGAAAATTAACGTTTTTGTTTACAAATCATATATTTAAAATTTTTGTTGAAAGTCTTCTTTTATGGTAGGATATTAATCTTATTGATGTAAAATTCATTTTTTGCTTGAGAATTTAACTATTTTGTTAAAAATTAATCTTTTTTTGTTGAAAATTTACTTTTTTATTAAAAATTCCTCAATAGATTTTCAAAGAAGAATATTAATTTCTAACCAGATAGTTGAATTTTTATTTGTTAAGATAAATTTTCAACTAAATATTCGATTTATCAACTAAAGATGATCAATTCATAACCAAAATGAAATAATTAAATTTTTAGTTTTTAAAATGAGATTTTAATTAAAATAGTGAATTTAAAAAAAATATTTGAGTTTTTAATTAAGGAGATGAACTTTTGACTAAAATAATAAATCTTCATTAAAAAAAATAATTTTCAACAGGAGAGATCAACTTTTAACTAGGTATAGTTGTATTATCAACCACAAAAGATACATTTTTAACTATAAATCAAAAATTCAATTTTGAGATGAATCTTTAAATAAAATGAATTATCTTTAATAAGAAATGATTAATTTTCAACCAAGAAGATTAATTTTCTTCCAAAAAAGACGAATTTTCAACAAATTACATTAATTTTCAAACTTTTTGTGGTTTCATTGTCACAAAAAGTTATTTTATGATTCTGACCGCAAAAGAAACTATTTCTGACCCTTTTCTGTTTTTCTTAAAGAAATTAATTTTTATTATGATAGGATAGAGTGGGGCTAAGCCGACACTTTTTTTGAAGTCGTGTTTTATTTTTTAAAAAGTTTTGTTTGACAACGTATTAGGTATGGTTCGCTCGAGAATTTATTTGGCTACAAAATATTATTGATTATTTTAAACTACGATAGTTTGTTCATTAATTATTAGAAAAAAAGTAAAGTAATGAAAAATCGGTCGAGCGAAAAATCGTGGGTACTAAGCCCCCCCTGGGGCTTAGTCGACATTTGACTATAATGTTTGAAAAAAAGGACACATTTTTAAAATTTTTGTTACTGTATTTAGCCAGCCTCATTCTCAATCCAACAATACCTAATACGTTGTCAAATAAAATTTTTTTACGTTATTATCCTATAATGAGAAGGTATTAGTTTTATGTAAAATTGGACTTTATCGGGTGTTATCAAATCTTTACATTTTAAGACTCCCTGAGTTAGAAGAAACTATTATATCATATTATATAGTATATATAGTACATATAAAATATTATATTATATAGTATATTTTATTATATAGTATATATGTCTGTATGTATTTCTGTATATTTGCGTGTATTCTATGACATAATCGGTGTCGACTTAGCCCCACGCGTCCATTTTGCATATTGGTTTCCGAAAAACATTGAAAATCATCGGAAAATCAAAATTTAACAACACATTTATGTTTAGCACCTTTTTTTAAGAAAGATGAATATACCTTGATTATAGTGGACGATGATATACAAAAAAAAAAAAACAATTTTCCACAAGTGTCGAAAAAAACTTTTGACCTCCGATAACACCTTTTATGTCGTAAAATGTGCCATGTCAAGCAGAATGCCCCGAAAGTCTATCGATATAATTAGGGCATTACGGCCTACTTTTATTTAAAAAACCAACTTCACACGGCTTACACTGTTAAAAATAATATTAAATTTAGTGTACTAATGTATATTAAAATTCATATGTCATGCATATAAAATATCCATTAAGAGCGTGTACACTAAATTTCATATACATCCATGCTAATCACTTACAAGAAAAATCAGATAATTCAAGTTTGCACAAATTCAAAATCGACTGCACCCACATTAGGTTCCTACCATCTAGAGCGAATTTTAGTAAAAGTTCCACCTACGTTGCACTTCAGTTATAAAGAACAATTCAATCGACGAATTTTAGATTATTACTTTATTTGCGAATATTTGACAAGATTTAAATAAATTAAAGCACTTTAAGTTTTTACGCACACTACTTTAACGACCTGTATATTAAATTTAATACACATGTATATTCAATTCACGACACCAATGTATGTTACATTTCAGTAGCAGTAGTGCATATTTGCTTCACACACATGTATGTTAAGCCTTGTACAGATTGTTCTAACAGTAATATATTTTTCTAAGAGTGATATATTTTTCTTTAAAGAAGCAAGTGCCCGCTTAGCCCCACTGTCGGGTTAACCCCACTCTCCCTTACTTAAAAATTTTTGTAGAATTTTTTTGTATTTATTTATAAAGTCAGCAATCTTGAGATAACAGTAAATTCATATCTGTGCTGCAATGTTTCTCTACCTTTAATTATATTACGAAGGTTCAAGAGTAGTAGTAACCACAAGGCATAGTAAAAACAACTCTTTGCATGTCAGATGGTTAAAGATACCGCTAAGGGAAATTTTATAAAATTTCCGTGAGGTCGTTCAGAACAAGTATTCAGTTCTGACCCAACTCTTCGAAAATTCTCTTTTTTCACGCATACCTTGTATGGTACCGTTATCGAGATTACCGTATGCCCTACCCAGACGTCCAAATATTACGCATTCATTGGAAATACCCTTGGAAATACCTTCATAATTAAAATTCACCATGTGAAGTGTCTTTTATTTTTATATAAACTTCCTTTAATACTGTGAAGATTCCTGATAAACCATTCACTTTTAAAACAAGAAATTTAATAGTGTAAAAGGTTCTTCAAAATTTTCAATTTAGCGTTTTTGGAAAACGCCTAATTTTCCGCAAACTATTTGAAATTTGAACAAATCGTTGCATTTTTAGCTAAAAAAGATCTATTTTTAATCAAATAGTTGCATTTATAACTAAAAATAGAATAAGTAATTTTTTAATTGATCGAATCTATTTCCTTCGGGGACAAAATATGTTGTTTTTTGAAGTAAATTAAGTGATACATATTTTCCGAATTGTGGAAAAAATTATGAATTTATGCGCATTTGAAGTTTTTGCTTTTCTATGTAACTTTTGACCTAATTGATATATTTAAGATTTCTTTCTAGATTCTAGTAAACTTTATCGCCTTCTTTCAAAGTCCGCGAGAAAATTTAGAAAATATTTAAAATTAACAAAACGTCAGCGGTTTTCAGAAAATATTAATAATCGATTTTCTCAGAAAACACACACTCATATATTTATTTCAAATTTGTTGTTCGATTTTCACTAGCATAAGAAAAATACCTTGCAGGTTTTACAATGGCTGAATAACTTTTGTGGACAGGCGAACTTTTGTCATAAAATCCAATTTTGGCATTTTTCTTGCAAACAACAGCAGATGTAAAAAAAAGGGTTAAGAAAGTAGTTAACACAGTTAAAAATGTTCTACAAAAAGTTATTTTACTTATTGACAATATCTTGCATCATTTCCGAAAAAAAGAAAAAAATTCAATTTTCATAATGAAAAAAATTCTCTTTTCTATATAAAGCGAAATTTGCAAACAAATTTTTTTAAATAAAAAATGAGCGAGTTGCTCCCTTTAGAGAAATTGCACATACGCTACTAGTCATTCAATTTCCTTTTCAAATTTGATATATAAATGAACAATTTATATTCGAAAATGTTTTTACTCATTTTTTGTTATAGTTAAATTTTTAGTTAAAAAAATTAATAATCAACCAAACAAGTGAATTTAAAACAAAATAGAGAAATTTTCGACTGAAGGAATAAATTTTCAACAGAAGAGTTCAACTTCTAATTAGGTAGTTGAATTTTCAACAAAAAAAGATACGTTTTAAATCAAAAATAAAATAATTAAATTCTCAGTTAAAAAAATTAATGTTCACTTTGGAAAAAAAATTATGAACAAAAACAGTTAAATTTTCAAAAAAAGTGATCAATTTTGAAATGAAGTTTTAAGTAAAGCAATAAACCTTCAACTAGAATGGTTAAATTTTTAATAAAAAATTAATTTTCCTAAAAAATAACAAATTTTTAATAAAATAGTTAATTTTCAACTAAAGTAATGAATTATAATCCGAAGAAAGCAATTTTTAACCGAAGAGTTAAACTATCAACCAAGAAGTTACATTTTAAACCAGCAAGATGAAAGTTCAACCAAAATTATTAATTTTCTACAAAAAAACGTATTTCAAACGCAATACCTAAATTTTTAACCAAATAAGTGATTACGTTTTTATTTAAAAAAGATACTTTTTCAAAAAAATAATCGAAAATTCCATAAAATAGTTGAATTTTCAATCTAAATGATGAATTTTTGACTGAAATGATAAATCTTTAATTCAAGAAATGAAACTTTAACAGAAGAAATCAACTTTCAAGCATGTGATTCAATTTTCAAACAAAAAGGATTACTTAACAACTAAAAAAGATAATTTTTCAACAAAAAATAGAAAAGTTAAATTTTAAGTTGAAAAAAAAAATTTTTAAGTAAGAAATTTGCAACAAATTAGATCAATACTAAAAAAAAAAAAATTTTAACAAAATAGTTTAATTTTCAAGCAAATAGTTTAACTTTCAACCAAAAAGATTAATTTAAAAAAAAATAGAATAGTTAAATTTTTAGTTAAAAAAATCAATTTTTCAACAAAATAAATTAATAATCCACCAAATAGTGGCATTTTTAGCCAAAAAAGATAAAATTTCTACCAGAAGAGCAGGATTTTATTTTTATATCTAATAGACAAAGTTTCAAAACTTGAAATTTAAACACAAAATGACGAATTTTCAACAAAAAAAAACGCAGTAAATTTTGAACCGAACAGAACAACTTTCTAACAGGATTATTGAATATTCAACGAAATAATATGTGTAACCAAGCAACAAAATTTTTAAACAAAAAAATAAATTCTTGGTCAAAAATATAATAGTATACCTTTCACCAAGAAAAATATATTAAATTTCAACTAAAAATAGATGTTCAACTAAAGTGATGAAATATTTACCAAAAGATGTTAATTTTAAACGGAAATGAGAAATCTTCAACAGTTACAATTTTAGTTAAAAAAATTAACTTTTTACCAAAAAAGTGGATTTTCAACGAAACAGTGAAATTTTAAACTAAAGAGATGAATTTTTTACAAAAATCATGAATCTTCAACACAAAAAATGGATTTTGAACTAAAAAAGATGATTTTTTAACCAAAAAAAGATAAATGCTCAATAAATTGTAATAGTTGATATTTCGGTCAAAAAATATTTTTATTTTAAATCAAAAACAATTTAATGTAATCAATTAGTTTAATTTTTAACTAAAAAATATATGCTTCCAACCAAAAAAATTAATTCTACACAAAGGAGTTTAACTTTCATCCACGTACTTGAATTTTTATCCAAAAAAGATCAATTTTCAATGATAAATGTAGTAGATGATATTTCAATCGAAAAGATTTAAATTCCAAATAAAAAACGATTGAATTCAACTTAATAGTTTATTTCACAACTAAAAAAGATACATTTTTAATCAAAAATGGAATAGTTTAATTTTCTGTAAAAAAATGAAATGTTTAACCAAAAAAAAAAACGCGAATTTTCAAAAAATGGTTTCATTTTTTGCCAGAGAGATGATTTTTCAATTAAACTCATAAAACTTTAACTAAAACAGTTAATTTTTCAGTTTGAAAAATTGATTTAAAAAAATTACGATAATTTAATTCTGAAAATCAATGTTTCAGAAAAGGAATGTTTTAGAAAATTTTGAATTTCAGGGTTGCGGAAAAATTCCTATTTCACTATTTGTTGTATAAATGTCCATGTCTCTGGAAATTATATTTTTTGCCAACATAAAATTTCGTGACAGGCTGATCTTGAGAATCGGATAATTCTGATGCGCAATTTTCTGATCTAAAAAAAATCCATAAGTATAAAAGCGTTGCATATTATTTTGATCCCATTTCAGGATCAATGTAATCCACTAGTGTTTACTGTGGTCCATAACCGAAATCAATAAAAATTAATTAGAAATATTTTTTGATTTCAGAGCGACTATTTTCTCCCGCCTAGATCAGCATGGTCGAGAGTGCCACCACAGACTTCGAAAAAGAAGAAAAACGATTCATCATGGAAAGTTGGAAACACTATGCTAATTATAATAGGCATGCTAGTTTTTACTGCCGTTTTAGCAATAGGAGGTCTAGCTCTATGGATGGGAGGTTCGTTGACAAAAACTTTTCTCACATTTTTCTTCAAAATTAAATTTTGTCTTCCAATTACTATTCTACTTCATATTTTTGTTTCAGCTTTCAGGACAGACTCAAAAACTGGTGAGCGTTTTTTTCCAAATCTTTACTAAACGAAATTTCCATTTGAATCCAAAAATTAAAGTGCAAAATTATATTTTACAGCCATTATAGGTTTTACTTGCAGCTTCAGGGTAGTCAAAGGGGAAAAGTATAACCCTATGTTAAAGCTTAATACTAGTATGGTATTCAGGGATAAAGAGCGTAAATATAAAAATATTGTAAGTCAAAACTATTGTGAATCTTCCACATTCTTTAAAACGCAAGAAACTTATTTTAATGTTTTATTGCAGGTTGAAAATCTTTTTAGAACTAGTGTCATAGGACCTTCCTATAAACACTCAGTGATTGACAAATTCGAAAATGGAACTTTAAAAGTCTTTTTTAGACTCTATCTAGACAGGAGGAAGATTCCAAGAGCAATTACAAACATAGAAGACATGATAGAAGAAATCATCATCAAAGAGACTTACTCAATAACATCCCTTTTTAAAGAAATGGAACTTGATTTGACGAGTGTCTCAGTGAAAAGTAATTATCCATTTCCAAATTTTCAAAATTTCAAAATCAGAGATTACTAAAGTCTTATTATTTTCTAGGGATAAATCCAGACTCAAATTCCAGTCAAAAATCAAGTCCAACAAGTCAACAACGGAACGCGATGATAACCAAAAACGGAATTTTGAGACCAAACAAAAACAGTTCACTTCTCACAAATACAAAACCTAAACGACCGACCAAAATGGAACCTAACGAGCCAGAAATTGATTTCAATAATGTTCCGACTATTCAAGGAACTTTCAAAGCAACCAAACTAATCCCTTCCCCAAATTCTACAACGGTGAAAACAAATTCGAATAATTCAAAGGAAAGTTCTACTTCTTCTAAAATCGAAGAAATAACAAAAACGGAACCAACAACCATAGCAGACACAACGACAGAAGCAGCAAATCAAAAAGCAAGTGCAGTGACTTCTGGAACTGAATCTAAGAGAACAACAGTTCCAAGTCTTTCAACAACCGATCATAAATTAGAAGAAATTCACAAAGATTTTGTAAAACCAGATTTTGAAACCTCGCCCTGGAAACCTATTATTCCAAGTTTCATCAATACTGATTTAAAGCTCTTGCCTGAAAGAACACAGCCCTCATTAACTTCTCAATTTGATCTTGAGCCAACCAGGATGACGAATCAATTTAATGAAAACTTCAGGGATAAGGAATTAATTCGAGACGAAGAATTAATTTTAGGCACTCCGATTTCTGAAGTTAAACCACCGGATTTCTTCTTAAATATTAATCAGTCGCAAATTAACAGACCTAATGTGGATCCTCCTGGAATGAGTACCTTTGATACAGAAGAAACGGACTTTCCACATGATAGGATTGTTCCTCAAGAAATGGTGAATTTCAGAGTGAACGGTAAATTTAAAAACAAACTACCATCCTTCCAAGAAAATGCAACAGAGAAAGAATACTTAAACCCTGAAATTGAAGTTTCTGGTCATGTCCCCCCAGACACTTACGAAATTCGTCTAAAAACATCTTCAGAGTCTGTAAAGGATATTGAAAAGAGCCAAATAGTAGTGACTCGTCCTCAGGAAAATTCTGGAATTTCTTCAGATTTTATGGACAAAAAGCCAGTTAGTAGATTGGATGATGCAAGCTATTTGGGAACAAAGTCTACAACTAATTCTGATGCCGAAACTTCCCCCTTGCCAATCTTGCTGATTGGAGACTCTCATGAAAAACCAGTTTCTGATTTTGAGGATTTGCCTATCAGAATTTCAGGTGTTGGTATTGCAGAACCTGTTTCTGATTTTGAAATTGATCTTGAAGCGAGGAATAGATTTTCAGATGTAGCAGCAATCAATGATGATAAGAATTTTTCGGAAAAGAAAGTCGACCAGGTTCTCCAACAACCGATTTATACTAGTTATAGAACTCCGGATTTAAATGGTGGGGCGAGACCCAGTTTGGTTGAAAATCCTGGAACTTTGAAACCCTTTAGACACACGATTCCTGTTGATAAAATCACTTCTGCTTTGGATGCTGATATCATCAAAGAAGCTGAAAGTGCTGACAGTAAGACTGATATTAATATTAAAGAAAGTGGAAGTAAGATCAAAGAAGATGTAAGTGCAATCAAAGAAGAGGGAAGTGAGATCGAAGAGAATAAAAGTCACCAAGCTGGGGCTGCTTCTATAGCTTCTATAGAATTTGAACCATCTGATAATAAAAGTATGGAGACCAGGCATATCCTAATTGACAATCCCCCTGATTCACAAATTAAAGAAGAAAATCATACTAAAAGTGAATCCTTGTCTAATATAGAAAGAATTGTTGAGATTGAGACCTTTGTTCAAGGTAGTGATGCTGACAGTCTTTTCAGAGTAAACCTACCCACTAAGGATTCCAAAATCGAGTTGACTAAACTCCCAGTCTCAGAAATACCATCAGTTTCAGAAAAGCCCTCAAAAGCTGATTTATTAAAAACCAATGCAGATGAAGTACCGCCTGGATTAGAAACTTCGACTGCTAGAGAATCAACAACAAATAAAATCACAAGTTCAAGAAATTCGACCTTCGTAGAGATTGACACATTTAAACACGTTCCAGGGCAAAGTTATATTCAAGGTCAAGGTGAAGTAGAGGTCGGGATTCGAGAAGAAGAACCTTCTTTGTGGTTTTTAGGAAACGAAACATCATCAATTACACCAGAAATAAAGAAGAAAACCTATAATGATACTTTGAGAGCTAATGTTGTGGTAAATTTGGTAACTTTAGCACCAGCTAAAAGCAATACTGGCATCAGACCCATTCGACCCAGACCTAAAAATGACAAGGAAAAATCCACTAGGCTTTTAGACAAAACTTCAACTTCGAGTCAAAAGCCTGTTGATTTGGATGAAGCTACTTTACTA
>JAUELO010000097.1:27435-46374 GCA_032357855.1 Amphibolips quercusostensackenii | reverse complement strand
AAATAATATTGCGCAATTATGTGTAAACAGCTTCAAGGTTACTGTATTCTAGCACATTATTATTATTTTGTAACGTCATCAAGAATGTTCTAGAAGCTTAGCTCAACACGAACCACTACAGCTATAGAATATTCTCGATGTCGGTAAGATAGAAATTTGACGCCAAAACACAGCAACTTTAAAGCTATTTACACAAAATTGCGCAATATTATTCGGTGACGTCATCAGGAATGTTCTAAAAACTTAGCACGGACACGAATCAATACAGGTTAGAAGCTTCTCGATGTCGGTAAGGTAGGAATCCTGGAGTAGAAATTCCCCTATTCATCTACTCCCTGTTAAATGCAATTATACTGAGTGACTCAAAAAGCTAAAAAAAAAAGAAGAAGAAGAAATGCACAGGTAGAAATTGAAGCTGTTTCACTTACTGGAAAGCTTTTTCTACCAGCTGACTATGAGATGCCACATCTCCCCCAATCTTCCGGCTCAAATCCAAATATTCTCGAACTGGACCAGCCACTATGTCTTCATAACCAGCGACTGACATGTTGTTGATTTCTACTATCGAGGATTCAGTGGAAGAAATTGAAGTAGTGGAACCTTGTGAGCACTGATCTTCAGAAGAAATACTATCTTTTGCAGATTTCTTCGGAGACGGAGATTTTTCCGGAGATGGGGATTTTTCCGGAGATGGTGTTTTAGTTTGAACTGCTATTTCCTGAGTTTCAGGGGTTCCTTGCGTGGGTACCCTTTCCAATCTTCTGGTTACGTTTTCTAATCTCGTTACCAATTCTTCTAAGTGTTCTTCTCTGTCATCCGACTCGCAACCTGTTGATGTCCAAAGAAACGAAACAACAATTAAATACCAAACAACTTTTGAGATGAACGAATAAAACAAGTAATCAACGTACTCATCAAGAACACAAAGAATTAAAATTTACGGATGATAAATTACAGGCCTCACATTCCCTACGGGATAAAATATAGGGACCAAAGTGTACTTTTTTCGTGCTCAAAAGATAACAAATTCAGGATACATTCATGAGATTTCAAAACAATTCAATTTAAATTCAAAAGAATTCAAATTAATTGGAAAATTTGTTTAAATAAAAAAATCCCATTGATTTACGTACACTTGGAACAAATTTAGAGGAATTTAAGGTAAACAAGAAGAGTTCAATGATTCATAAAAATTTAAGGTAAATTAAAAAAAAAATCAAAGTGAATTAATAAAATTTCAGAATATGAAGAAATTTAATTTAATTCAGTAAGTTTGGAACGAGCTTGGGAAAACTCAAGGGAATCCAAAAGAATTTGATGAAATGTCTAAAAATGCAAGGTGAAGTCAAAAGAATTTAGGATCAATTAAATAAAAACTTTCAAAAATGTATTAAATCAAAAAGATTTAAGTGAATTTAGAAGATTGCAAGTAAATAAAAAAGAATAAGGAGAATTCCAAAGGATTAAAAAGAATTCAGGGTGAAATCCCAAAAAAACTTCAAATATTTGAAATCCTACTAATTTCTAATCTAAGAAGTGAAGAATGACTACAAAACAATTAAAGTTAAATTCAAATGAATTAGAAAACAATTTGTTAATGGAAAAAATTCCATTTCTTGCAATAAAATTTGAGTAGATTTAGAAGAATTTTAGAGAAATGAGCAGAATTCGATGAGATTCATAAAAAATCAAATTAAATTTTAAAAAACAATCAACTGAATTCAAAACAATTCAAAAATAAAAAAATGCATTCAACTAAGTATTTTTAAAATAATTTTAGAGAAATTAAAGAGAATTTAAAAGAATTTGATAAATGCCTAAGAATTTAACGTGAGTTTTAAAAACTTCAAGATGAGTTAAGCAATAAACCTTTTTAAAAATTAATTGAATTGAGTAAAATTTAAAAGAATTTAAAGGAATTTAAAGGAACTCAAGATAAATTAATAACAATTCAGGGTGAATCCGAAATGAATTGCAAAAAATATTTCAAAATCTTTTGAAAATTTTGAAACCCTACGAAATCCCTCACTTCTTGTTAATGAATTCTTAAAAATTTATTAAAATATTATAATATTCTATTAGTTTTATGAAATTTTATATTTCCAGAAATCCTGAAAAATTTATTAAAATACCTTGGGAGATTTTGAAAGCCCTTAAAATCATTGAAATCCTTAGGAAATTCGATAAAACTCGTTAGAATCTTTCAAAATATTTAAAATCCTTTGAAATACAATTAAATTACTGAAATCAATTGAAAATGTCTTTGTAATCTTTTTAAACAACCTAAAATATTTCAAATCCTTTAAAATCTTTTAAAATCCCTTGACATTTTGTAAAACTCTTGAAAATTACAAGTAATTGGAAAAAACACAAACATTTCAAATCCTTTGATTAATTTATCAATTGATCAACAGGATCTATTACATAAAAACTTTTAAAAATAAAAAATAAAATCCATTGAATTGAGAAAAATTGAATGAATTTAGAAAAATGCAAATGAATTGAAAAATTCAAAAGAATTCCAAATAATTTAAAACAATTCAGGGTAAATTAATAGGAATGCAGGATGAATTCCAGAAAATAATTTTAAATCTCTTCAAAACCTTTGAAATCCTACAAAAACCTTATTCCTCGTGAATAAATTTTTTGAAATTTAATCACCCGCTTTTTCCGGGTTAAGGTGTTGAATTTTTCCGTTCAAATAAAAGTAAAATATTCATATTTGGCGCAAAACTAAAAAGTTTTAAAAAATGTATCACGCTTATTCTAAACATCCTTTAACACAACAGAGCAAAAAATTTTAAAATAACTGAACTTTGAAACCAATACTTGAATTTTCAACTAAAAAATATAAATCTTCAACAAAAATGAAAAAGTTAAACTTTCAGTTAGATGAATTTTAAGCTGAAAAGATAAATTTTCAACTAAAATGATAAATATTGAACTTAAATACTTGAACTTTCGAACACAAAGATGAATTTTCAAACAACAAGATTAATTTTCTAACAAAAAATACAATTTTTCAAGAAAAAGATGAATTTTTTAACAAAGTAATTGAATTTTCAATTAAAGGATACAAATTTTCAACAACATATCTTAATTTTGAACTAAAAAAAATCAACTTTCAACTGAAAATGGAATAGTTATATTTATAGTTAATAAAAAAAATTTTAAACCTAAGTTATGAATTTTCAATCAAAATAATAAATCTTCAACTGAAATAGTTGAATTTTAAACATAAATACATGTGTTTTAAACAAAAACAATGAATCTTCAACTGAAATAGTTGAATTTTTAAACTAACAAAAATTAATTTTTGCTGGAAAAAAATTGAGATTGTCAAACAAAACTTAATAATTAAATTTAAAGTTAAAAAAATTAATATTCAACTAAAAAAATGAATTTTCAACTGAAAAAGATCATTTTTCAACCAAAAATTAAATAATTTAATTTTGAGTCAAAAAATAAATGTTCAGCAAAAGAAATGAGTTTTTAATTAATATTATGGGATATTTAACTGGTATAATAGTTACATTTTTAGTTGAAAAAAATTCCAAAAAAAAAGGAAACAAATTTTCCACAAAATAGTTAAATTTTAGGGAAAAATTCCTTTTCATTCAAAGAAAAAACAATTTTTCAACCCAAGGAATTAATTTTTAATAATAATTATGAATCTTCAAAAAAAAAAAAAAAAAAAATTAACAAAAGAGTTCAACTTTTAACAAAATAATTGTATTTCCAACCTAGAAGATGAATTTTCAACTACAATGATAAATATTTAACTGGATTACTTGAATTTTCAACCGACAAGGAGAATTTTGAGACAAGATTAACTTTCAAAAAAATGATAATTTTTAATATTCGAGTGGAATGAGTTAATTTTTCAGTTAAAAAATTTTCATTTAACAAAAAAAACTAACTTACAAAAAAAGTTACATTTTCAAGCAGAGCGATTAAATTTCAATTAAAATTGTACATAAATCCTTAACTAGAATAGTTGAATTTCAAAGCAGAGAGATCAATTTTTGACTAAGATGATGAATACTTGAATGAAATAGATTAATTTTTGACCAAAAAGATTAATTTGTGCCAAAAAAGACAAATTTTTAACTAAGAAATAATTTTGAATTATTAAAAAGTCAAAATAATTTTTAACAAACAAGTTTAACTTTTTTATTTTCAACCTAAAAGATGAATTTTCAACTAAAATAATAATTAGTTAACTGGAATATTTGAATTTTCAATCGACAAGAAGAATTTTCAGACAAAAAGATTAACTTTAAAAAAAAAGATAATTTTCTATTTGAAAAATCGATTTTTTAACAAAATACGTGTATTTTCAACAAAAGATTTGACTAAATGATAACTAATAATAATAATAATAATAATAATAAATAAAATGAACAAAAAAAATTTCAAATATATAAAATAAAAATAAATTAAATAATGAATAATGAAAAAGATGAATTTTCAACAAAGTACATAAATTTTCAAACAAATAGTTGAATTTTTAAGTAAAAAATGTTAATTTTTAGCCAAATAGTTGAAATTTCATTTTAAAAAAAATAAATTTTTAATTCAAGATTGAACAGAAATCTATTTTCTTATGAATAAATATTTCATGCTGAAAAATATTTGCAATTAAAAAACAGACTTCCAAACTACCTTACTTTTCGGTTCATTAGAGACAAAAATAACAATTGAAAAAAAAAAATTTTAACCAAAAATATAATAGTTCAATTTTCTCTTAAAAATTGAATTCTTCACAACAACAAAAGTGTACTTTCAGCAAAATAGTTTCATTTTCTACTGGAATAGTTTTTTTAGAAAAAAAAAAATTTATTTTCAACCAAGTAAAGTGGTATTTTGTATTTTGAACTTAAAAAATTGAAGCTTAAAAATTTGTTAATTCAAAATCTCAACAATTTACGCGTATAAAATGGAAGCTTTTACACTTTTTAATTAGTCAGTCTTAAATTAAATGCCGCTAAACTGCAAAATTAGGAACTTTTAACTTTTATAAATTGTACAGTTTAAAGATTCAACAAAATATAAAACCAAGTTATCATTTTAAATGCTCTTCATTAAAGAATGAATGAACAGCTTAATAAGTTTAAAAAATTATATCATGTTAAGCAATTTTACGATAGAAACATTAAAAATTGAAAGATTATAAATATTTCTTAAATTAAACAATTGTTTAATTAAGAGTTAAATCATTTTAATTTTAAGTCGTAACGAATTATTATTTTTTCAATTGTTATTTATAAATTAAAATTTGTTTTAAAATATTTTCAAATATTCTCTAAAAAACTTTCTTAAGACAAAAAATCCGATTAAATTTTTTCAGAAATCTTTAAACAAGGTTTGTATTTTCTTGAAACCTTTCAAAATCCTTAAATTGCCACAAAATTTCATTTAAAAATCTTAAGAAATCTACATTTTATCTTATACTTTTTGTGATCTTAACAAATTTCAAATTGTTTTTTAAATTTTTTGAAAACTTTAAAATACCTTTCAAAATGATTCGAATTTCAGTAAAATTAAAAAACTTGCTTCAAAATTTTCTAGACTTTTTTACAATTTCGAAAATCTTTATTCAAGAAATCAAGTTATCAGATTTTTTTAAAATCTTTTCAAAACTTCTAAATATCTCTTAAACATACTTAAATTTTTTTTGAAGTAATAATTGTTCAATTGTTATTTATTCGCGGAAATTTGTTTTTGTTTAAAACTTTTTTAATATTCTGTTCAAATTAATTTTCCAAAATAAAAAATCATTTTAAATTTGCACAGGAATCTTAGTAAATTTTTTTTATTATATTAAAACCTTTCAAAATTCTTGAAAAGCTTGAAAATTTTAATTCGAGATTGTCAAAAATCTATATTTTGTTTTAAATCTTTTGAAAACGTTTTAAGTTTTAAAGTAAGTTTTAATCTTTTCAGGATTTGTAAATATCTCCTGAACTTACTCGAATTTCTTTTGAATCAATAATGGTTGAACTATTATGTACATTAAAATTAAACAATTTCGTTAAAAAATAAAAAGCTTTTAAAATGAAAAAATTAAAATTAACATCACAACGTTCAAACTTTAGCTCTCTGATATTTCAAACATTTAAGGCTTTCCGTTTCAAACAATGCGTTTTAAAATTGTTTTGTTTTAAATATTTAATTCATGATTGTTCATTTTAAATTAACAATCAAACATTGCTAACTATCACAAAATTGCTCTTTTTCTTAATTAAAAATGTTCAAATTGATTTTTACTGAAACAACATTTGTATACGATTTAAAATTTAATAAAAGCTTTTAATTCTGAATCTACAAATTTTAAATTATTTTCAAACTGAACATAGTTTACGAAGTTACAATCGAACATTTAAATTTGTTTAATTACTGAGGCTTTCGAATAGAAAAAGTTCAATTTTTGACGTTAAAATCTGCAAATTATTTAATTTTCAACAGATTCAGAATCGCCCTGTAAAATCAATAAATTATTCTTCAATTTTAAATACTCGAATTAAAGTACAATTTAAAAAATCATTCATGAATTTATGTTTACATCTGATCAACTTGAACAATTTTTCGTCAATACATTGAAAAATCAAACGCTATTCATATTTTATTGTTTAGATTTTCAAAACTGCATTTAAAAATTCTTTTAATTGAAACTGTACCCATAAAAATAAAGACCTAAAATAAAAAATTTTGATAATAAAAGATTTTTGAAATACACAATGAGTAAATTGCATTATATACCATGTGATATAAAATTTGTGATATTTCAAGTGACTGGATAGATTTTTCTTCTACAAATGTGTAAAATTCTTAGTCAACAATTAAATTCACTATTATTTCCCGGGTTTTCCGGTCTCAAAAAATTCCCGGTTTCCCGGTCAAATCACCACACTGAGCACCCTAAAATCTTTAAAATCCCTTCAAATTATTGGAAAGTATTAAAAATTTCTTAGAATTTTTTATTATCCCATAATATATTTCAAAATAATTCAATACAATTCAGAAATCAAATTTTGAATATAGGGTACTTTAGGGACCTTGAATGAATATAGGGTACAACAAGGTATATAAGGACCGATCTGCGAGGCCTGAAACTAAATAATTAAAATTAATTAAAAATAATTATGGTATACTTGGAACGCACATCCACATTACGGGAAACCAGAATTCAGACCGAATTAAATATAGATGCCCACACAAATAGTTATGTCAACATCCACAGCCACTAGGTCACTAATATGTTGTAACCACACCAGAATTTTAAAAACATTATTACTATCACGAAATTTCAGGCTCTTTTTTATATTAATTTAACTCAAACCTAAATAACCTGACTAAATAAACACCTGTTCGGTGAATTCAAATCTGAATTAGGATTAAGAAACAAGTGGCTATTTTTTTAAACTTCAGATGAAAGAGAAGATGTGGAAAAGGTGTAATAAAAACTTGTGCCACGAAATTTTTACCATTTAAGAAACACTTCCTAATTTCCTTTTGGAAATGTCGCGCTTGCTAACATTCCAGAAACTGTCAGAGGACTAAAAGACAAATTCGAGTGATGCGAGAAGTTGGAATATAGCATTATATTTTTAGACTAGCCGCGAAAAGCATATTCCAACTATGAAATCTGCGTCGGTGTCAATTCGCCTCGCAGAACAAGTAAACACGTGAAAATACAAAAATAAATTAATAAATTAATTAATAATTAATTAATCAAAGCTTGGAAATGTATTAAAATACATTGAGAGCTTTAAAATCCCTTAAAATCCCATGAAATCCCTCAAGATCATTGAAATGGTCGGAAACCTTATGAAATTCTGTGAAATCTTTCAAAATATCTTAAAAACTTATAGATCCTGTGATAATAAATAAATAATATTTCAGTGGACTTCGAAAAAATTTTTTATGAGAAGTGAGGTATTTTTTAGGATTTTAAAGGATTTGAAATATTTTCAAGAATCTTAAAAAATTCCAACAAATTTTTAGTTTATCTCAATAATTTGAAGAAATTTCAAAGTGATTGAAATATTTTAGGATACATACTTTTCTAGAATTTCTGAATATATGGAACGATTTTACAGGATCTATAAGGTTTTAAGATATTTCAAAAGATTTCACATGATTTTATAAGATTTCCGAGCATTTCAATGATTTGGAATTTTAAAGCTCTCAATGTACTTTATTACATTTTCCAGGCTTTAATTAATTAATTAATAATAACTTAATTAATCCTGCAAAATGATGGCCGCAAAACTTAATTTTCGAAATTCCCTGATTAATTTTTTATTTTCCCCGACCATTAACACTTGAAGACAAAAATTCTAAATTTCTAAAATTTTTAATGCAGAATCTTTTGTGAATAAAAAAAAAAAACAATTTTAAATTTATTACTTTCCACTGTATTACTTTCAGAGCTACCGCCGTCTCATTTGTTTACATTCAAGTTATACTCAAAAGAATTCAAATGAATTAAAAAAAGTTTAATAAAAAAATGCCATTGAGTTTATTAAAATTTGAGGTAATTTAGAGAAAAGTAAGGAAAATAAAAATTTGATGAGATTCACAAAAATTTAAGTGAACTAAAAGCAATTTAAAAAAATGAAAAAATTAATTGAATTTAGTAAGTTTTAAATGAATTTTAAAAACTTCATGAGAATTAAAAAAAAAATGTATGAATTAAGTAATTGAAACAAAATTTTAGAAATTATTTCTTTCTTTAATTTAGATTAAATTAGATAAAAACGAAATAAAAATTTCAGAAAATCTATATTAAATTGAGTGAATTTAAAAGAATTTCACTTAATTCAAAAATTTCAAGAGAATTTCAAAAAATCCGAAAGATCTTAAAACAATTCAGGATATACTAATAAGAATGCAGGGTGAATTCCAAATGAATTAAAATGAATTTCCGAAAATACTGAATAAATTCTGTGAAATCCATTAAAATATTATAAAATCCTGTGAAATTCTATGAAATCTTATGAAATATTCTGAAATCTGGGAATGTTTATTAAAATACACAGAAATCTTGGAAAATTAACTGGAATCTTTTAAAATACCTTAAAATAGTCCCATGCACCTCGATATTCCATGAAATTATTTGCAACCACATGCACATTTTATTAAATCAATTAAAATCATGAAAAGCCTTGAAAATTCCTTGAAAATTTTAAAATCTCTTTAAAATACCTTGGAATCTCATAAAATGCCCGAAAATATATCGAATCCTTTAAAATCCCTACAAATTATTGATTTCAGTTGAAAATTCCCTAAAATATCGCAAATCCTTTGCAAAATTTTGAACTGCCTTGAAAAATTTTAAAAAACCTTAAAAATTCCTTAGAATTTTTTCAAATACCATTAAATATTTCAAATAATTTGGATTCCCTTTAAATTATTGAATTAAAATTCCTTGGGACCTTTTAAGACATCCTAAAATATTTAAAGTCCTTTAAAATCCCTTTCAAATTTTTCAAGCTCTGGAAAATTTCTTGGAATTTTCAAAAATACCCTAAAATCACTCAAATCGCTTAAAATCCCTTCAAACTATTAACATCAGTTAAAAATTCTTTAGAATTTTTTAAAACATCCAAAAATATTTCAAGTCCTTGAGAATCCCTTGAAACTTTTTAAAGCTCTTGAAAATTAGTTGGAATTTTTAAAAATACTCTAAAATTTTTTAAATCTTTTGTAATCAATTCAAATTATTAAAATGTATTGAAAATTCATTGGAATCTTTTAAAATGTCCTGAAATACTTCAAATCCTTTGAAATGTTTTTAAATCACTTTAAACTTTTTTAAACTCTTCTAAATTCCTTCCACTTAAATAAAAACTCTAAAATCATTGAAATCTTTTGGAATCTCTTCAAGTGACTGAAATCTATTTAAAAATCCTCGGATTTTTTTTAAGCACCCTAAAATCTTTCAAACCCTTTGAAATGTTTTGAAGTCCCTTGAAATTTTTAAAAACTCTTCAAAATTCCCTAAAAGTTTTAAAAATACTCTGAAATCTTTCAAATATTTCATAATTCCTTAAAAATTAGTGAAATCTATTATAAATTCCTTGAAATATATTCATTTCAAGTCCTTTAAAATTCCTTGAAATTTTTCAAACTCATTAAAATTCCTTGGAATTTTTCAAAATACCATAAAATCTTTGAAATGTTTTGAAATCCTTTGGAACTTTTTAAAACTCTTCAAAATTCCTCGGACGATTTAAAAATACCCTTAGATCTTTCAAACCTTTTGGAATTATTTCAAATTACTGAAATCTATTGAAAATTCTTTTAAATCTTTTAAAACAACTAAAAATACTTCAAGTCCTTTAAAACCCATCAAAACTTTAAAAAACTCTTAAACATACCCTTGAAGTTAAAAAATACCCTAAATTCATTCAAATTCTTTGGAATCTCTTAAAATTACTGAAATATATTAATAGAAATTCCCTGAAAACTTTTAAAATACCTTAAAATATTTGAAACCCTTTGAAATGTTTTGAAATCCCTTGGAACTTTTTTAAACTCTTCCAAATTCATTGGAAGTTTTGAAAACACCTTAAGATTTCTAAAATACTTTAGAATACCTTCAAAATATTGAAATCTATTCAAAACTACTTGGAATATTTTTTAAATACTCTAAGGTATTTTTAATCATTTAAAATATTTCCAAATCCCTTGAAACGTTTCGAAGATCTGAAAAACTCCTGGGAATTCCCAAAATACCCTTAATTCTTAAAAATCCTTTGAAATCCTTTATAATTATTAAAATCTATTAAAAATCCCTTGAAATCTTTTCAAATACCCTAAAATATTTGAAATACTTTAAAATCTGTTGAAATCTCTTTAAACTTTTTAAAGCTTTCAAGAAATCCTTTGAATTGTTTTAAATGGCCTAAAATCTTTGAAATTTTTTTAAATCCTTTCAACACATCGAAATCAATCAAGCATGTCTTGGATTCTTTTAAAATACACTAAAATATAAAAAACCCTTTGAAATGTTTTGAAATCCCTTAAAACGTTTTTAAACTCTTCAAAATTCCTTGGAAGTTTAAAAAATACCTTAAGATTTAAAAAATATTTTAGAATATCTTCAGCATGTCAAAATCTATTAAAAACTCCTTGGAATCTTTTAAAATACTCTAAAATATTTAAAATCATTTCAAATCCCTTGAAACTTTTCGAAGCTCAATTAGTTGGAATTTCCAAAATACCCTAAAATCTTATAAAATCATTCAGGATTCCTTCAAATTACTGAAATCTATTAAAAATTCCTTTAAAATATTTAGAATCATTTAAAATCTTTTCAAATCCCTTGAAACTTTTCGAAAATTTGAAAAATCCTTTGAAATTTACAAAATACACTAAAATCTTTAAAATCCTTTAAAATCTCTTAAAATTATTTAATACTATTAAAAATTCATTGGAATCTTTTAAAATTCCATAAAATATTTCAAATACTTTGAAAACTCTTCAAACTTTTTAAACCTTTTAAAAATCCTTGAATTTTTTTTTAATGGCCTAAAATCTTTAAAATTCTTTGAAATCCCTTCAACATATTAAAAACTATAAAAACATGACTTGGAATCTTTTAAAACACCTTTAAAATAATTCAAATACTTTAAAATCTGTTGAAATCTCTTGAAACATTTTAATGCTTTTGAAAAAATAAAATCATTGACATTTTTTAAAATCCCTTCAAAATATTGAAATCTGTAAAAACTTTCTTGGAATCTTTTGAAATGCCCTAAAACCTTGTAGGTCCTATAAAATCATTCCATACCTTCCGAGATTCTGTGAAATTCTATAAAACTCCATGGATTTTTTTTTAATTCCTTAAAATCATTGAAATGCTTGGAAATAGTTTTTAAAATCCTTTGGAATACCTTCAAAATATTGAAATCTTTAAAATGTCCTTGGAAAATTGTAAAACACTCTCAAATATTACAAGTCTTTTAAAACCACTTCAAACTTTTTAAAGCTCTTTAAAAACTTATTGGAATTTTTAAAGAGACCGTAAAATCATTCAAATTCTTCAGAATCCCTCCAAATTGCTAGAATCTATTGGTAAAATTCTTTTAAAATGCCCTAAAATATTTTAAACCCTTTGAAATATTTGAACTCCCTTGAAACTTTTCAAAACTCTTCAAAATTCTTCGGAAGTTTTAAAAATACCTTCAGATTCCTAAAATACTTTAAAATACCTTAAAGTATTGAAATATATTAAATACTCTAAAACACTCTGAAATATTTTAAATCATTGAAAATCTTTTCCATTCCCTTGGAACTTTTCAAAGCTCTGATAAATTCCTTGGAATTCCCAAAATACCCTAAAATCTTTAAAATCTTTTGGAACACCTTAAAATTCCTGAAATATCTTGAAATGCCTTGGAATCTTTTAAAATACCTTAAAATATTTTAAATCTTTTGAAGTGTTTGGAAATACCTTGAAACTTTTTAAATTTTTCAAAATTGCTTGGCAGTTTTGAAAATATCCTAAAATCTTCCAACTCTTTTGGAATTCTTTCAAATTAATGAAATCTATTAAAAATACTTTGGAATCTTTTAAAATATTTTAAAATCTGTTGAAATCTCTTGAAACTTTTGAGAAACCTTTAAAAATTTTTGAAATCCCTTTAACATATTGAAATCAATAAAAAATGTCTTGGAATCTTTTAAAATACCCTAAAATATTTCAAACCTTTTAAAATGTTTTGAAATCCGTTGAAACTTTTCAAAACTCTTCAAAATTCCTTAGATGTTTTAAAAATACCTTGAAATTTCAAAAATACTTTAGAATACCTTCAAAATATTGAAATCTATTAAAAACTCCTTGGGATCTTTTGAAATACTCGAAAATATTTTAAATCATTTAAAATCTTTTCAAATCCCTTGAAACATTTTGAGAATCTGAAAAATTCCTTGGAGTTCCAAAAATACCCTGAAATCTTTTGGAATCCCTTAAAATTATTTAAATCTATTCAAAACTCCTTTGAATCTTTTAAAATATCCTAAAATATTTCAAATACTTTGAAATATGTTGAAATATTTTAAAATTTTTTTAAGCTTTTGAAAAATCTTTGGAATTTTCGTACGTTACTCTCAAATCTTTTAAATTTTTTGAAATCCCTTCAAAATATTAAAATCTATTAAATATTCCTTGGAATATTTTTAAATACATTAAAGTCTTTAAAATCCTTTGAAATCTCTTTAAATTAGTAAATTCTACTACAAATTTCATGGAATATCTTTAAATACCCTAATATGATTCGAATCCTTGTAAATCTTAAAATCTTTTGGGACTTTTAAAAGCTCTTGAAAGTTCCTTGAAATAAAAAAAAAATATTCTAAAATCTTTGAAATTTTTTGAAATCCCTTCAACATATTGAAATCAATAAAAAATGTCTTGGAATCTTTTAAAATACCCTAAAATATTTCTAACCCATATCTTCATAAATTTTATGAAATTCTATGAAACTCCTTCAAAATATTGAAATCTTTTAAAATACCCTTAAATATTTCCAATCCTTTGAAATCTTTGTGAATCTCTTGAAAAATCTTTGAAATTTTTAAAATACCCGAAAATCTTAAAAATCCTTTGGAATCTCTTGAAATTTTTTTATTCTATTCAGAATTTCTTGGGATCTTTTACAGTACACAAAAATGATTCAAATCTTTGTAAATCTTTTGAAATCTCTTCAAAACATTGAAATCTATAAAAAAAATTTGTAATCTTTTAAAACAACACCCTGAAATATTTAAAATACTTTGAATCTTTTGAAATATGTCTAAAAATCTTTGGAATTTTGAAAATACCTCAAAATCTTAAATATCCTTTAGAATCCCTTAAAATTATTTAAATCTATTTAAAATTTCTTGAAATCTTTTCTTCCATATCTTTCGAAATTCTATGGAATTCTATAAAACTCCATGAAACTTTTTTTTAATTCCTTAGAATCATTGGAAATGCTTGGAAATAAGTTTTTAAAATCGTTTGGAATACCTCCAAAATATTGAAATCTTTTAAAATACTCTAAAATATTTCCAAACCTTTAAAATCTCTGGAAAAAGCTTTGGAATTTTGAAAATACCCTAAAATCTTAAAAATCCTTTGGAATATCTTTTATTTATTAAATTCTATTGAAAATTTCTTGGAATGTTTTAAAATACCCTTAAATATTTCCAATCCTTTGAAATCTCTGGAAAAATCTTTTGAATTTTAAAAATACCTTAAAATCTTTAAAATCCTTTGGAAAATCTAAATTATTAAATTATATTAAAAATTTGTTTGAATCTTTCAAAATACCTTAAAATATTTCCAATACTTTGAGCTCTCTGGAAAAAGCTTTGGAATTTAAAAAATACCCTAAAATCTTACAAATCCTTTTTAATCTCTTTAAATTATTAAATTTTCCTACAAATTTCTTGAAATCTTTTAAAATACTCTAAAATATTTCTAATTCTTTGAAATCTCTGGAAAAATCCGTGGAATTTTAAAAATACCCTGAAATCATAAAAATATTTTGTAATCTCTTTAAATTATTATATTTTACTAAAACTTTCTTGGAATCTTTTAAAATACCCTAAAATGATTCAAATCCTTGTAAATCTTTTGAAATCTCTTGGAACTTTTTGAAGCTCTTGAAAGTTCCTTGAAATTTTTGTAAAAAATATCCTAAAATCTTTGAAAATCCCATAGACATATTGGAATCTATTAACAAAATTTAAGAATCTTTTAAAATAACCTAAAATATTTTAAAAGAATTCAAGAAGATTCAGAAATAGGTATTGCCCTGAATTCATTACTCGATAACTCTTTAGTTTATTCAAAATAGTGACTAAAGTTATCCTTGCATTTTAAAAATTAACGCAGTCATTCTTGCAAAAATTCACTGACTTTCGTCACTTTTTTTAAAAATCCATGAATTTTTCCTCGACAAACAAGATTCCCTCACTTTCCCCTGATTTCCAGGTTTTCCCTGACCTACGGACACCCTGTCCAAATTTGAAAGCCATCACAATTAAAGGCAAAAATTTCAAAGCCATTGAAATTTGAAAAATTCAACTTAAATACTGATATTTAAAATCTTGTAACTTTAACTTCATCCCGATTAATTATTGCGAAATACAAACATTGATAAAGATCTTTTTTTCCAACAATAGAAAATCTGGGAAAAATTCCCAAGTGGTCTCACTTTACAATATAAATAACAAAAGAATGTTGTTCACCCATTCATTTACCATCATGTGGTCATAAACATGTCCACGTTTTCTACATTTACAACAATTCTTACTGCTCATAAACCAGGATTTAAGGCCTACAGTTTTCTTTAACAACATTTGAAGAACTAACTTCACTACAGCAGATAATTCCATGAACGGAAGGTTGCGAAAAGTGCTCGGAAAATGGCTCTTCTTGATCAATTTATCGTATTCTAAAAGGAATTAAATTATATATTTTTATAAAGGCCCCAAGTACGTTTACTATACAACATTGAAATGCAACATTCGAAGGCCAGAGAATAACTAGAAAAGCATTCATCTTCCATTTGATAGACTGGATTCTGGAAGGTATACAGTCACCTCGGCAGTCGCGGTTTGAAGTTTGCATTTCCAGAGAGCCAGCGGAGGCACAAGAAATCGTGACATGCAGCCGCGGTGAGTCACTCTGAGTGACTGCCTCGTTGTAATTCATTGCGATGATTGACTCCCCACCGTGGTTTCAGCTCAGGCTTTGTTCACACCGAACGGAAGCCGCAAGAAATTCGCGATTAATTTGTCCTCATCCTCTCGCAAGTCGAGGAGAAATTGTTTTTTTCGGCCCACAAGATAAAATACCGTCCGCACCCTCTTCGTCACTGTCCAGGACCACATTCTTTTGCACCTTTATCGGTCCTGCAGAACCTCAGAGAAATGCAATTTTTGTGTGGAGTTGACTTTATGTGAGATGTATACCTGTTGACCTATTGCCACCAGAGGTGAGATAATTTCACAATTATTTTGTCGTGGGCCGTTATAATCACGAAACAGAACTCGGATCGATAAACTTTGGAGTCTAATATCCCTTTTTTATGAATTAATTACTTTCAAATGCTTTTAATTATATGGTAATAATTAGAAAGTTGATTTTAACAAGGCTTGCGAGAAATGTTTCTTAACTTAAAAATAATTTTACTGAAATAAAACAGTAATCTTATTCGAAATTCGTTGCAAAGATTAAGAAACTAAAAAAAAATTGCGAAGCAGACCGCAAGCGCCCCTCAGCACTCCTCCCCCTAATCCAACACCCCCTCACCAAAAACTTCCCCCTGATCCAGCCCATCATTCAATCCAGCAACACCTCCACCACGGATACACCCCCCCCCCACCATCAACCAACTCAGCACCCCCTTTCCACAACGCTAACCCCATCTTTCAACCCAACACTCCTCCTCCTTTCCTATCAACTTTTACCACCTTTATTTTACCAATTCGGCTCCTAATCTCCTTCCCTTCTACCTGTGATCCCTATGCCATATACCATATACACTTCTGCCCCTATCCATTATTAGACCTACACGCCCACCCCTTTCAGACGCCATTCATGTACTTCCCCTCTCTGTCCCCTCTTTCAGAATTAGTCTCTATAATATAACCCCTAACACTCACTGTTATTCTCTGCTTCTCTACCCCTCACCTAAACATATACCTACTTCCTTATGCCCCTCCCAGGGTGGCTGAAAAACTTCATTTTTGAAATTGCCTAACTTTTCCCTGATTTTTTTCTAACTAATTTTTCATTTTCCCTGACCATTGTTTTTAAAGAACACAATTTTAATCTTGTACAATTTTTAATATAGAATATATTTTATAAACTGAATAAGGCAAAATCAAATTAAAATTCAAACATTTAAACTTTATTTATTTATTTCAACCAAAAAGAGGTGTCTTTTCCACTGTGAACGATGACTTTTCAATGCAAACGGACGAGTTTTCTATCTAAATAAACGAATGTTAACAAAACAGTTGAATTTTCAGAGAAAAAAGACAACTTTTCACCACATACTTGAAATTTCAATCAAATAATTAAATTTCCAATAAAATAGTTTAATAATAATACTGGGATTTTCTAACAACAAAAATGAATTTTGAAACAAAAAAAAAAACCGAAAAAAAACTCTAACCTGAAACGTTAAACTTTTAACAAAAATATAAATTCTCAAAGAAAAATATATTAGTTAGTAATTGAACCAAAAAGCCAAATTTTCAACAAAATATCTAAATTTTCAACCATAAGAGTTGAATTTTCAAAAAAATAAAATAAGTAAATTGTATATTTAACAAAATAGTTGAATTTTTAACCAAATATGGCTTAAATTTCAACCTAAAAAGATGAATTCTTAACTAGAAAGATCAATTTCTAAGCAAGAAGATTTTTTCTACCAAAAAAGCCTAATTTTTAACAAAACACATGAATTTTAATATAAATAAATATAAATTTTCAACCAAAAATGTAGAAGTAAAATTTTCAGTAAAAAAGAATTTTCAAAAAAGAAAGCATTTTTAACGAAATAGTCCAATTTTCCTACCAAAGAGATGATTTTTAAACTAAAATAATAAATTTCCAAAAACAAAAATAAATTTTGAACAAATTAATTCAGCTTTTAACCAAAAAGACAAATTTTTAACCAAAAAGACGAATTTCACACAAAACGTTTAAATTTTTAAACCGCAAATATTAATTTTCTAACAAAAAGCCAAATTTTCAAGAAAATCGTTTAATTTTCAACCAAAGAGATGAATTTTCCACTAAAAAAGATTAATTTTCAACCAAAAAACGAACTTTCAACAAAATACGTAAACTTCTAACCCAAAAGATGAACCTTCAATTAAAAAACTAAATTTTTAACAAAATGGTTAAACGTTTACCAAAGTAGCTGAATTTTCAGATAGAAAAAATTATTTTTTAACCAAAAATGAAACAGTTAAATTTTCCGTTAAAAAATTAATTTTTAACCACAAAAATTAGCTTTCAACAAAGTAGTTAAGATTTCAACCGACGAGATGAATTTTCAAATAAAATGATGAATCTTCAACTGAAATAGCTAAATTTTTAGTTTAAAAAGTTAATTTTGAATCAACAAGACGAATTTGCTTCAAGATAGTTAAATTTTCAACTAAAATGATAAATCTACAAAAAAATGATTTTTTGCCAAAATGGGTCAGCCTTCAACCAAGTAATTTAATTTTCAACCAAAAAAGCTGAATTCCCAACGAATAATATAATAGTAGATATTACAACCAAAAAAGATTTTAATTTTAAATTATACGAAACTTGAATTCAGTCGAAAAATAAGAATTTTCTAACAAAATAGTTTAATCCTCAAACAAAGAAGATTAATTTTCAACCAAAAAAGTTACATTTTCAACCAGAAAAGATGACATTTCTATTAAAAGAGATGAAGTTTCAAACTAAAAAGACGAATTTTTAAAAAAATAGTTCAATTATCAACGAAAAAAATATTTGAGTTGAATTTTCAACACCAAAATATGAATATTCAACATTCTACCGAAATAGTTAGATTTTCAACGCAAAAAGAGGAATTTTCAACCAGAAGGGATGACTTTTTAACAAAATTGTTGAACTTGCAACTAAATAGTAACATTTTTAACTAAAAATATATTTGTCAGGAAGAAGCATCTAAAAAAAGAAATGGAAACACAAGGCAAATAAATGACTAACAATGGGATATTGTATTAGGGTGGCAGCAAACTTCATTTTCAAAATTCTACAACTTTTTCCAAAACAATTTTTCATTTTCCTAAACCATTAATATTAAAAGGGCATTTTAATCCAGTAACATTTTTAGCATCTAATCTTTTATAATTAACGCTTTTAAATTAGCTAATTTAAAAGCGTTAATTATAAAAGATTAGATGCTA
>JAUELO010000096.1:2993253-3006110 GCA_032357855.1 Amphibolips quercusostensackenii | reverse complement strand
AGAAATAAAAAAAAAAATTCTTAAAAACGTTGTTTTTCTTGGTCAGGCCGGAAACTTATCAATCCACCCTCGTAGTTGAAAATTGATTATTTTTAATTAAAAAGTCTACTATCATAATTATGGGACAGAATTCATCTTTTTGTTAAAAATTCTACTATTTGGTTGAAAATTTAATTATTTTGTCGAAGGTTTGTCTTTTTGGTTGAAAGTTAATTATTTTCATTTTAAAAGTGTACTATTATATTTTGGATTCAGAATTCATCTCTTGGTTATGAATGCCACTGTTTTGTTAAAAATTAAATTATTTTGTTGAAAATTCAGCTGTTTTATTAGAAATTCATCTTTTTTAGTTAAAAATCCATCTTTTATGATTGAAAGTCAGTTTATTAATCGAAAAGTCTACTATTATATTTTTGTTCCAGAATTCATATCTTTTTGTTAAAAGTTTGATAAGTGTACTATTATATTCTGGCTTCAGAATTTATATCTTTTAGTAAAAAATTCTACTATTTTGTTCAAAATTTAATTACATATTTTGTTGCAAATTCGACCATGTTATCACTCATCTCTTTTCGTCGAAAATTCAACTGATTTGTTGAGCATTTGCATTTCTATTTGAAAATTAATTCTTTTAATTAAGGTGAGCCAACAATCATATTTTTTGTTCAAAAATGCATCTCTTTTGGTTCAAAATTTTATAATTTAGTTAAGAATTTAATCATTTTGCTGAAAATGCATTTATTTTGTCAAAAAGACATTTTTTTGGTTAAAAATTCATCCTTAACGACATTGAAAATTAATTCATTTAATCGTAAAGTTTACTGTGATATTTTTGTCATCATTTTAATTGGAAATTCAACTCTGGTTGAAAATGTAACTAATACTTTATTCAAAATCAATTTTTTTTATTAAAAAATGTAACTATTTCAGTAAAAAATTAACTATCTTGATGAAAATACATTTTTTCGTGAATTAGATTTTTAAGAGAAAATCAAACTATTCTATCTTTGGTTCAAAATTTATTTTCTTCCTCTTTTTTCAATTGTTATTTTTGTATCTAATTAACCGAAAAGGTAGTTTCGAAGTCTGTTTTTTAATTGTAAATATTTTTCATGCTTTTTTAGCATAACATATTTTTTCGTAAGAAAATAGATTTCTGTTCGATCTTAAATGAACAATTTATCTTTTTGAATAAAATTTCTACTATTTCGCTGAAAAATAAAATTATTATTAAAAAATTTCATTATTTGTTTAAAAATTCATGTATGTTGTGGAAAATTCGTCTTTTTATAAAAAATTAATCTTTATGGTTAAAAATTTCTCTTTATTATTAAAATTTTACCTATCCTAGTTGAAGATTCATCATTTCAGTTGAAAATTTATCAGTTTCGTTGAAAGTTAATGTTTTCAACTGAAAATTCAACTGTTCCATTTTTAGTTGAAAATTGATCTTTCCTAGTTCAAAATTTAGCAATTTAAGTGAAAATCAGTCTTTTTTAATAGAAAATTAAACTATATTGTTTAAAATACACGTAGTTTATTAAAAAGTCGATTTTTTTATAGATGATTTGTCTTCTTCAGTTAAAAATTCAACTGTTTTGTTAAAAAATTCATGTTTTTTTTAAATTGTATTTTTTTGTAAAAAACTAATCTTGTTGTTTGAAAATCTAGCTTTGTGATTGAAAATTCAAGTATTTCAGTTAAATACTCATCATTTCAGTTAAAAATTTATCTTTTTGTCTTAAAATTCAACTATTCTAACTAATTTTTTTAACTGTTTAGATTAAACGTGAAATTGAAATAAATGTTTGAGTTTGACGGCAAATATGAATATTTTACTTTTATTTGATCGGGAAAATTGAAAAACTTGAACGAAAAAAACCGGAAATGACCGGGAAGTTAAAATCGTTCGCTGAATCAAAACCCTGATCTCTTTTTGTTAAAATTTTTACTATTTGGTCAAAAATTTAATTATTATGTCAAAACTTCGTCTTTTTTGTTGAAAGTTAATTATTTTTATTTTAAAGTGTACTATTATATTTTGGATTCAGAATTCATATATTTTGGTTAAAAATGTTACTACTTGGTGAAAAATTTCATTGTTTTGTTTACAATTCAACTATTTTGTTGAAAAGTAATCTTTCTTGTTGAAAATTTAACAGCTCTGTTTTTAACATTCGTATTTTTAGTTAGAAAAGTAATTGTTTGTTTGTTTGAAAATTCATCTTTTATGGTTCAGAGTTAATTTTTACAAATTGTAAAATGTATTATATTTTAGATCCAGAAGTCATCTCTTTTAGGTAATAATTTTAAAATTTAGTTGGAAATAACGCTATTTTGTAATTTTGTAATTTTGTTTGTCGAAAATTAAACAGTTTTGTTTAACATTTGTATTTTTATTTGAAATAATATTTTTTTTTTGTTAAAAATTTATATATTATGTTTCAAAGTTCATTATTTTTAATTATAAAATCTACTTTCATATTTTGTGTTCAGAATTCATCCCTTTTGGTTAATAATAATTCTACCATTTGGTTAAAAATTTAACTATTTTGTTAGAAAGTAATCTTTTTTATCGAAAATTCAACGGTTTTGTTTAATATTGCTATTTTTTGTTTAAAAAGTAATTTTTTTGTTGCTGAAATTTCATTTTTTTGTGTCCCAAAGTTAATTGTTTTTGATTGAAAAATCTACTATGCTATTTTTGGATCAGAATTCATCTCCTTTGTTTGAAAAAATTTTCTTTTTGTTTGAAAATTTAATTATTTAATTTTAAATTCATCTATTTTGTCATTGTCATTCTTTTTAGTCAAAAATTCAACTTCTTCGTTGAATAATCGTATTTTTGAATAAGATGAGTCTACTATCATATTTTTTGTTCAAAAATGCATTTCTTTTGGTTAAAAATTAAACTGTTTTGTTACAAATTTAATTATTTTGTTGAAAATTTAACTTTTTGTTTGAAAGTCATCTTTTTTATTTAAAAAATTATTCGTTTGAAAAGTCTAATATTATATTTTGGATTCAGAATTCATCTTTTTTGGTTATAAATTTTTCTATTCGGGTAAAAATTTAATTATTTCATTGAAAATTAAGCTATATTTTAAAGATTTTAAAGATTTTAAAAGATTTCAGGAATTTTTTAAAGATTTCAAGGATTTCACAAAGATTTTGGATATTTTTAAACATTTAAAAAAATGTCACCAATGTTTTAAGGATTTTAAAGATTTTAAACGATTTCAGAAAGCTTTTAAAGATTTCAAGGATTTCACAAGGTTTTGCAGATTTTTGAAGATTTCAAAAATGTCACAAAGGTTTCGAGGATTTTGAAGATTTCTAAAGATTTCAAAAAATGTCAAAAAGGTTTCGAGGGTTTCAAAGATTTTGAAACGATTTCAGAAAATTTTTAAAGATTTCAATCATTTCACAAAGATTTGAAAGTTTTTTAAAGATTTTAAAAATTGCTATAAAGGATTTGAGGATTTAAAAGATTTTGAAGATTTTCAAAGTTTTGAAAAAATTTCACGAAGGCTTCGAGGATTTTAAAGATTTCCAACGATTTTAGAAAATTTTCAAAGATTTCACAAAGATTTTTAAGTTTTTTAAAGATTTCAAAAAAATGTATAAAGGTTTCAAAGATTTCAAATGATTTCACGAAGATTTGAAAGATTTCGAAGATTTCACAAAGATTTTAAAGATTTTTAAAGATTTCAAAAAACGTCACAAAGTTTTTGAGGATTTTAAAGATTTCAAATGATATCAGGGACATTTTAAAGATTTTGAGGATTTCACAAAGATTTTGAAGATTTTGAAAATTTAAAAAATATATTACAAATATTTTGAGTATTTTGAAGATTTTTAACGTTTTCTGAAAGATTTAAAAGATTTGAAGGATTTCACAAGGTTTTGCAGATTGTCAAAGATTTCAAAAAATGTCAACAAAGGTTTCGAGGATTCTGAAGATTTTGAAGATTTTAAAAGATTTCAAAACATGTCACAAAGCTTTCGAGGATTTTGAATATTTCAAACTATTTTAGAAAATTTTACAAAAGATTTCAAGAATTTCACAAAGATTTTAAAGACTTTAAAAGATTTCAAAAAATGTCACAGAGGTTTCGAGGATTTTAAAGATTTTAAAGATTTCAAGGATTTCACAAAGATTTTGAAGATTTTTAAAAATTTCAAAAAATGTCACAAAGGTTTCGATGATTTTAAGGATTTCAAACGATTTCAGAAAATTTTTCAAGATTTCGAAGATTTCACAAAAATTTTTAAGATTTTTATAGATTTCAAAAAATATCTCAAAGGTTTCGAGGATTTCAAAATTTCGAACGATTTTAGAAAATTTTCAAAAATTTTAAGAATTACACAAAGATTTTAAAAGATTTCAAACGATTTTAGAAAGGCTTTAAATATTTCAAGGATTTCACTAAGATTAGAATTTTTTTTAAAGATTTCAAAAAATGTCACAAAGGTTTCGAGGATTTTAAAGATTTTAAACGATTTTAGAAAGTTATCAAAAATTTCACAAAGATTTTAAAGATTTTTAAAGATTACAAAAAATGTCACAAAGGTTTTGAGGATTTCGAAGATTTTAAACGATTCTAGAAAGTTCTCAAAGATTTCAAAGATTTCAAAAAGATTTTTAAGATTTTTGAAGATTTCAAAAAATGTAATAAAAGTTTCGAGGATTTTAAAGTTTTTAAACGATTTCAGGAAGATTTCAAAGATTTCAAGGATTTTACATAGATTTTGAAGAATTTCAGAGATTTCAAACGATTTCAGAAAGGTTTTAAAGATTTCAAGGATTTCACTAAGATTTGAAAATTTTTTTAAGATTTAAAAAAATATCACAAATGTTTCGAAAGATTTTGAAGATTTTAAAAGATTTCAAAAAATTACACAAAGGTTTCGAGGATTTTAAAGATTTCAAACGATTTTAGAAAATTTTCGAAGATTTCAAGGATTTTACAAGGGTTTTGCAGATTTTTAAAGATTTCGAAAAGGCCTCAAAGGTTTCGAAGATTTTAAACATTTTGAAGATTTTTAAAGATTTTAAAAAATGTCACAAAGGCTTTGAGAACTTAAAAGATTTCAAACGAATTATAAAATTTTCAAAAAGCTTTAAAGAATTTCACAAAGATTTTAAAGATTTTAAAAGATTTCAAAAAATGTCACAAAGGTTTCGAGGATTTTAAAGATTGCAAAGATTTCAAGGATTTCACAAAGATTTTGAAGATTTTCAAAAATTTCAAAGAATGTCACAAAGGTTTCGATGATTTTAAGGATTTCAAACCTTTTCAGAAAATTTTTCAAGATTTCGAAGATTTCACAAAAATTTTTAAGATTTTTATAGATTTCAAAAAATATCTCAAAGGTTTCGAGGATTTCAAAAATTTCGAACGATTTTAGAAAATTTTCAAAAATTTTAAGGATTACACAAAGATTTTAAAAGATTTGAAACGATTTTAGAAAGGCTTTAAATATTTCAAGGATTTCATTAAGATTTGAAATTTTTTTAAAGATTTCAAAAAATGTCACAAAGGTTTCGAGGATTTTGAAGATTTTAAACGATTTTAGAAAGTTCTAAAAAATTTCACAAAGATTTTGAAGATTTTTAAAGATTACAAAAAATGTCACAAAGGTTTCGAGGATTTCGAAGATTTCAAACGATTCTAGAAAGTTCTCAAAGATTTCAAAGATTTCACAAAGATTTTGAAGATTTTTGAAGATTTCAAGGATTTTACATAGATTTTGAAGAATTTCAGATATTTCAAACGAATTAAGAAAGGTTTTAAAGATTTCAAGGATTTCACTAAGATTTGGAAAATTTTATAAGATTTCAAAAAATGTCACAAATGTTTCGAAAGATTTTAAAGATTTTTAAAGATTTCAAAAAATTACACAAAGGTTTCGAGGATTTCAAAGATTTTAAACGATTTTAGAAGATTTTCAAAAAGATTACAAAATTTTCACAAAGATTTTAAAGATTTTTCAAGATTTAAAAAAATGTCACAAAGGTTTCGAGGATTTAAAGATTATAAGGATTTCAAGGATTTCACAAAGATTTTGAAAATTTTTAAAAAATGTCAAAGGTTTCGATGATTTTAAGGATATCAAACAATTTCAGAAAATTTTCAAAGATTTCAAAGATTTCGCAAAAATTTTGAAGATTTTTAAAGATTTCAAAAAATATCTTAAAGGTTTCGAGGATTTCCAAGATTTCAAACGATTTCATAAAATTTTCAAAGATTTGCAGGATTCCACAAAGATTTGAAAGATTTTTAAAGATTTTTAACGATTTCAGAAAGGTTTTAAAGATTTCAAGGATTTCACTAAGATTTTGAGAATTTTTAAATAATTAAAAAAATGTCACAAAGGTTTCGAAGACTTTGAAGATTTCAAACGATTTTAGAAAGTTCTCAAAGATTTCAAAGCTTTCACAAAGCTTTGGAAGATTGTTAAAGATTTCAAAGAATTTTATAGAGGTTTCGAGGATTTTAAAGATTTTAAACGATTTCAGGAAGATTTTAAAGATTTCAAGAATTTCACAAAGATTTTGAAGAAGTTAAATGATTTCAAACGATTTAAAAAAATTGTAAAAGATTTCAAGGATTTCGCAAAGATTTTAAAGATTTTCAAAGATTTTAAAAAATGTCACAAAAATTTTGAAAATTATATAGATTTTAAACGATTTTAGAAAAACTTGAAAGATTTTAAGGATTTCACAAAGATTTTGAAGATTTTTTAAGCTTTCAACAAATGTCACAAAGGTTTCGATAATTTGAAAGACCTCTGAAAATTTTTAAAGATCTCGCAAAGAAATTCAGAGATCTCACAAAGTTTTTAAAGATCTCACAAAGATTTCAAAGATTTCACAAAGACGTTGGACAGCAGGTTTTAAAGATCCCAAAGATTTTGGAAGATTTTACAAAGATTTCAAGAATTTAAAAGATTTTACAATGACTTCAAAGAGTTCACAAAGTACAGCAGGTTTTAAAGATTCCAAAGACTTTTGAAGATTTCACAAAAATTTCGAAAATTTTTTACAATTTAGAATGATTTTAACCGATTTTAGAAAATTTCTAAAAGATTACAAAAGATTTCAAGAAGTTGAAAGACTTTAACAAGAGTTTAGAGATCTAAAAAAGATTTAAAATATTTTGAAAAAATTTCAAAGAACTCACAAAAATTTCAAATATTTTACAAAGGCATTGTATTTATTGAAAATTAAAAGTTCGAAGTTTTTAATTTTTATCATACCCAGTACAAAAAAGCAATTAGTATTGAATAATTAGTATCATAAGCGCTTAAAAGTCAGCTGTAAAAAATGTAATTTTTGACCCAAAGACCCGGAAAATAGCTTGGAATTTTTAAACAATTTTAAATGATCACCCCAAAGAAGAGACATTTATCTTTAAATATGAAATCGGATTTGACAAAAACCACGATCGATCAATGAACGCTTATCTCCAGGGTCATATCTTAAAACTTATAGAAACACGTCATCCAAATCAGTTCTTATCTTTCAATAATTATCTAAATTTGTGTGCGTTCTATTTAAAAAAAAAATAAGATACTACTTTTAAAAATCTACTAATTAAAATTTTTCTCAACAAAATAAATAAATATCCTGTCAAATTTAGCACTTCAAAATGAATTAATTTAAATTAAAATAAAATTATAATTATATGACTGATAGCGATTTTAAGTGAAAAAAAGAGAAAACTCGGAAAGGATCCTTTTACGATCTTTCAAAGATGATGAAAAATGATTTTTCAGGAATTTAGAATACAGAAGAAACAAGAAACTTTTTTTCTAATATTGGAATTTTATTTTAAACAATATATTGTATGACAAATGTTTATCCTTGAATTAAAGCCAGTAAATCTTTGAGGGTCATCGTGCTGAGGACTTTATTAGCTTCAGTCATAACGACAGTATTTACTGTTTCAGTCAATCGTTTTTGGTGTTTTTTAACCATTTTAGGTACTGAATCAGAAATAATAGCACTGGTGACATCAGATAAATCCTTATCATCAAAAAGTCCATCGATAGTAACCTGGAATGTGGATTACATTTCAATTTAAATTATCATTTTTAGTCATGTGTTGTTTTAGAATAGAAGAAACTGATTCCGTGATTAAAAAGTACTTTGTAATTTCGGTCATAATTTTTTCTAATCTTTTTTATCAATTTTTCATACTTTAATTAGCAACAAACCTGAAGATCTTTAAGAACCACTGATGTAGACATTTCTTTAATTAACATTGTTTTATTTTGGGGGTTTGTACCCATAGTAATGTTAGTTGTGAATGAGAAATCGTTAACAACAAATCTGTAATAATCATAATATTTATTAATTAATTTTTAAAGTCATTTAGATATTAACTTTTTTATTTCATTAAAAAAAAATTTACATGATATTTATCTTGTATACATTAATTTCTTTTTTTAACTTTAAAATTAAATACTTACTTGAAATTTCCGGATCCATAGATGTTGAAAAAGTTGAATGCAACACCATTCACGTCATAAACACCTTGTCCTTTTAAGTCAGACCATCGCATACCTAAGGTCAATTTTAAACCAACAATTGCGAATTCTGCTTTTTGAACTTCGTATTCTGACAACGCAGATACTATCAGTTTATCAGTTGCCAAATCACCTCTGAAAAAATTATTTAATTTATTATAGAATTTATCATATAATATTATTTTTTATAACAAATGGAAAGAATAATTTAAAATTTTGTTACAGGGATCACAATTCATTGCTTTTTTTGCTGAGTCCCCTTTTCCCCTTTCCCTAATTGGTCTTCTTAAATTTGAGATTTTTTTTTAAATACCTCAAATGACAAATTCTAAACCAATTTTCCACTTTTCTACCTTTTTTATAAGGCTTCGATTCATTTTTTAAAAATCATAAACAGAAATTCAAGTTGAATTTTGAGCCAAAACGAATTTTTAAACAAGAATATTAATTTTCTACCAAAACCTACAAATTTTCAATTAAAATGATGGATCTTTAACAAAAAAAATTGATTTTTAAAAAAGTGATTAAACTTTTCACCAAGTAGTAAAACCTTTACCCCAAAAAGATGAATTTTCAACGAAAAATGTAATATTTTATATTGTTACAAAAAATATTTTAATTTTGAATATGACTTCAACAAAATGGTTAAATTTTCAACCGAAGTGATAAATTTTTAACTAAAATGATAAATCTTTTAGCAAAAAAATTAATTTTCAAGCAGAAAGGATGAATTTTTAACAGTATTGGGATTTTTCAACGAAATAATTTAATTTTCAACCAGCTTATGAAATTTTCAACGAAAAAATATTTCAATAAAAAAAAAGAAATATTTAACAAGATAGTTGAATTTTTAACCCGAAAATATAATTTTTTAACAAAAAATACAATTTTTAACAAGATAGTTAAATTTTCTACGCTTATAGTTGAATTTTTAACCAAAAAGGATAACTTTCAAACAAACTTGTTAAATTTTTATCCAGATGAATCAATAATTCTTAAACCAAAAAGACGAATTTTTTAAAAACAGTTGAATTTTTAATCCGAAAATATACATTTTGAAGAAAAAAAAGGTTATTTTTAACAAAGTAGTTTGATTTTGTACGAAAATTTTTGAATTTTCAACAACATAATTAAACCTTTAAACCAAATAATATAATTCTTAAACCAAAAAGACAAATTTTAACAAAATAGTTACATTTTGTACCAAAGAGGTGATTTTTCAATGACAATGTTGTGGCTTTAACTAAAAAAATTAATTTCTGAGCTGAAAAGTTGAATTTCAACCAAAAAGGATAAATGTTTAACCAAATTATTGATATTTCAAGAAAATGATAAAATTTTCAACTAATTAATTAAATTTTAAGCCAGGAAAGGTGAATTCTAAATAAAAAATGTAACTGTTGATATTTCAACCAAAAAGGATTTTTATCTTAAAAGACGAATTTTTAAAGAAATTGTTGATTTTTCGATTTAAAAAAATCAATCAAAACGAAAAAAATTTTTGACCAACTTGTTGAATATATCAGTAAAAAAAAAGAATTTTCTACGAAAAAATTCAATTTTAAACACAAAAATATAACATATCAATAAAAAAGTTAATTTTCAACAAAGTAATTAATTTTTTAACGAGATAGTGGAATTTTAAACCAAAAAGGATAACTTTTTAACGAAATTGTTGAATTTATAAAAAAATAATTAAACTTTGCACCAAATAATTATATTTCAAACCAAATGATATGGTTTATAATTCAAAAAGACGAATTTATAACAATAAAGGTACATTTTGAATAAAAAAGATGAATTTTTAACTAAAATGATAAATCTTCAACCCAAAAATTTAATTTGTAATTCATAAAGACGAATTTTCTACAAAATATCTGAATTTCAAGTGAAAAGCCTGAATTTTGAACACAATTCTTGATTTTTCAACAAAATAATATCATTTTCGACGAATTAATACAATTTTTAACCATGAAAGAGGAATCCTCAATAGAAAATGTAATAGCTGACATTTCGATTAAAAAAGATTTTAATCCAAAAAGACGAATTTTTAACAAAATAGTTGATTTTTTGCTCAAAAAAGATTTTCAAGTCAAAAAAAAATTTTTAAATAAATTGTGTAACCTTTAAGCCAAAAATACGATTTTTTTGCGAAACAGTTGAATTTTTTAATCGAAATTGTAACTATCCTGTAAGACAGTTAATTTTAAACAAAATAATTACATTTTTTACCAAAGAGGTGCATTTTCAATTAAAATAATGAATCTTGAAAAAAAAAAGAATTTTCAAGCGAAAAATACGAATTTTCTACAAAACAATTCAATTTCAATCAAATGAGATTAATTTTTATAAAAATTATTAATTTTTCCAAAAAATAATAAAATTTTCAAACAATGAATAAAACTTTCAACCATAAAAGGTAAATTTTGCAACTAATATGTAATAGTTGATATTTCAAGTAAAAAAGATAGTTTTTCAACAAAATAGTTTATTTTTTGATCAAAAAAGATTTTTCAGTCAAAAACAAAAAGACGTTTCAAAGTAATTGTTAAATTTTTAAGCCAAAAAGACTAAATTTTTAAAAATAAGTCGAATTTATAATCCAAAAATATAATTTTTTAACAAAAAAGTTAATTTTTAGCCAAATAGTTGAATTTTCAACCAAAAAGAATTAATTAAAAAAAAAACTAAAACCAAAACTACATTTTTTGAAATAAAACATAAAAATGTTTTAATTATTTTGTTAATCTGATTTTCAATCCTTGATCTTCGTAAATCTTTCTGATGTATTTTTATCAGTATAAAGTGCAAAAGTATTTAATACATTATCCAAAGCTAGCTTAAAAAAAATTTAAGAGAAAAATTTTGTCAAATATTCACGAGATGCCCATATAATATAAAAAGTTTTTAATAATAAATAAATCCCCCTCTTTTACCTACAATTGAACTACTGAACGGTTGTGATCCCTGAAATTAACATTCTGTTTCTAAAAATTTTTTTTTGAGCACTAGAAGATTATTAATTTTAAAAATTAATAATTATTATACCTAAATATTTTTGAATCCAGTGATACTTCTTTGTGACCCATTTCAAATGGATCCATGACAGGTAATCCCAAAGAGGAATTTCCATTTTTCAAAAGTTCTCTCAAACTCTCGATGCGCTCGACCAATTTTTCGTTTATTCCTTGAGTTATAACATTGTCGAAAACTAGAAATTATCAGAAAATATAGGTTTATTATGTGTATAAAATATGCTTTACAAATTGTATCTTAAATAAATTACAATTCGTCACTTTGTTGCTAATTTAAATAAAAAATTATTATTTGATATAGATATTTAATTGAAATAAAAACAAAATAAACCGAAATTGAATGATCAATCAGCGTACTGTGTTAACCAGCGAAAAAATTAGTTCTTAATTTTTTAAATAAATTAATTGTTATAGTCACAAATGTAACAGAATATAATTTTTTGATGACATCTCCTTTAGAGAAAAAACATCCTTAGACAAATTTGTTTAAAATATAGATTATTTACCTTTTATTGGAACATCTGCCTTAGTAAAGGCAAAAGCCAGAAGAAGTACTATGATGAATTTCATTTTGTCTAAAAAAAAATCTAATTATTTCTTTGTACAAAGATGATTATGTTTTAAAAATTGTGCTTGGATTCAGAAGTACTAATCATAAATCCAAATTTAATAACAATGTATTAACTGCGGATTAATAAATTATGTTAAAAAATTAAAGTTAATTAAAATACTTACTTTTTGTTGATTGATACACTTATGAAGATGACCTAAAAATAATGGCATTCACAGATTAGCAGCTTTTATATATTAGGCTGCCGTTATCGAAGTTCAGATTTGAATCGAACATCTGAAAATAATTAAAATTTCCATTTGGTTTATAACATCAACACTCAATCTCTTGAAAAATAAAAATAATAGCTTTCTCAGATAAACGTAGATAAGAAAAATGATTAAAAAAGATTATTAGAAATTATAGTTTTAAGCTATATAAACATTTAATTTAAGAAAATTAATTGTTATTTACAGAAACTTATAAAGCTTTTCTCAACCAAGTTTTCTTATTTAAGTTACATAAAGTAACTGAAAAGAATGGTTAAAAAAATTATAATTGTTTAAAAAATTAGGGCATAAGTTGTGAGATAAGAAAATACTGCATAATAATTGACATAATGTGAAAGATTTTTAAAAAATTGAATTTTTTCCATCTTTTTTATGAAAAAAATTTACTTCTTTTAATAAATTATTCTTCTTTTGGGCTTATATAGCTTCCCATCCCTTATTTTCCCT
>JAUELO010000096.1:2941809-2951892 GCA_032357855.1 Amphibolips quercusostensackenii | reverse complement strand
AAAAATGTAAGTTCTATAACCAAATAGAAAAATAAATTTTTAATAAAAAAAGATTTTTCAACAAAATAGTTGAATTTCTATCTAAAATAGATCAATTTTTAACTTAAAATGGAATTTTGAATTGTTTCAAATTTTGAAACTATTTTGCAAGTCTTTACATACAATTTTAGATTTTAAAATAGAATAGTTAAATTTTAGTAAAAAAATTGATTTTCAACAAAATAAAATCAATTTTATGTGAAATTAATAATTTTTTAATGAAATACATGGATTTTAAACCAAGAATAATACATTCATAAATTTTTAACCAAATAGTTGAATTTTCACCACAAAAAATAAATTGTGTAATTGTTGAAATTTCCAATAAAAATATCACTATTTTCAATGAACAATAGTCGAAGGAAACTAAAAAATTAGAATTTCTAACAAATTATTTAAATCTGCAAACAAAACAGACTAATTTTTAAAAGAAAAACAGGAATTTTTAACAAAAAAGTAAAATTCTTGACTAATGAAGATTTCTCAGTCAATAAATTTGATCTAAAATGGAAAAATAACAAGCCAGAAAGAAAAAATGTCTTGCAAAACAGTTTTTGAGTAAGAAATTGAATTTTTATCACAAAAGATGAATGTTCTGCCAAAAAGATAAATTTTCAACAATATACATCAAGTTTAAATAAAATATATATATATATATATATATATATAAATTTACATTCAAAGAAGAATAGTTCAGTATTTGCTTAGGAATATAAATTTTTAACTAAAAATGCGAATTTTTGATAAAATAATTAATTTTTAACCTGGGAGATAAAGTTTCAACTTAGATGATGAATCTTCAACTGGAATACTAAAATTTTCCGTGAAAAAAATTAATTTTGAACCCAAAAAAATTAATTTTCAATGAAATAGATAAATTTTTAACCAAATGGATAAATTTATAACAAAGATTTAATTTTTACCAAAAAAGATAAACAGGATAAATTTTTAGTCAGAAATAAAATAGTTCAACACACAGTTAGAAAAATAAGTTTTTAACAACAACAAAATTTTTAATAAAATAGTTCAATTTGATTTTCAACCAAAGAAATGAATTTTTAAATAAAAATGGATTCGTTATATTTTCAGTAATAAAATTGATTTTTAAACAAATTAAATAATTTTTAAATCAAATAATTTGATTTTCAACCGAAAAGATGAATAATCTACCAAAAAAGACAAATTTTTAATAAAATGCATAAATTTTCAACTAAAAAGGATACATTTTGAACCAAAAATAAAACAGTTCAAAATTTAGTCAGAGAAACAAATTTTTTACAAAAAATAAAAAAAGACGAATCTTCACCGAAAACAGATAAATTTTCAACTTTAATGAAAAAGAGTTAAATTTTCAGTAAAAAAAAAAACTAATTTTCGATCAAATAAAATTGATTTTTGAAGAAATAGTGACATTTTTAATTAAATGAATTTTTTTACCAAAAAGATTAAATAACTATTAAAAAGGATTAATTTTTAACAACAAATCACATTTCAGAATAAAACTAATTTTTAAACAAAAAAATCTCTTTTTAAACTAATGTTTAATCTTGAAAGAAATTTTGAACCTAATAGTTAATTTTTCGTCCAAATAAATAAATTTGTACCTAAAAATATAAAATAATCACCAAGAAGATTAATATTATACCACAAAAGAGGAATTTCCAACAGAATACAGGAATTTTCTACAAAATAATTAAATTTTTAATTCAGGAAGAGCAATCTTAAACAAAACATGGAATTCCAGTTTCACTTTCAGCTAAGTACTTGAATTTTTAACCAAAAAAGATTGATTTGTAACGAAGAATATAATAGTTGATATTTTAACCAAAGAAAATTTTTATTTTGATTAAAAAACAGTTGAATTCAACCAAGCGTGAAATAGTTAAATTTAAGATTAAAAAAATTATTTTTAGCAAATTAGTAACATTTTAAACAAAAAAAGTTTTTTCAAACTAAAAATCACAAAAAAATTTTTTTTCGAGAAAGTCGTTTGAGTTTTAACTAAGTACTCGAATTTTTAACCGAAAAAGGTGAATTCTTAACGCAAATGTAATAGTTGATATTTTAACAAAAATATATGCAAATTTTTATCCAAAACCAGCTGAATTTAAACAAAAAAGACGAATTTTCAACTAAATCCATGGATTTTTAACCAAATAATTAAATTTTGAGTGGCAGTTTAAACCTAATAGTTAAACATTCAACCAGAGAAATAAATCTTTAACCAAAAAGATGAATTGGTCCCCAACAAAATTAATATTTCAACACAACAAAGAAATTTTCAATAAATAATAAGAATTTTTAACCGAATAGTTGAATTTGTAACTAAAGATGATAAATTTTTAACCAAATATAAAATATTGAAATTCAAGATAAAAAAAAGGAAGTAAACAAATGATACCATAACTTACATTAAAAAAAGGCTTTACAACTAAAATCATTAACCATGATTAACAAAAAAATACATACATTTTCTACCAAGTTTTTAAATTTGTAAAGAAGTTTTCAACCTAATAATTAAATTTTCAACCAATGAAACAAATGTTTAACCAAAAAATGAATAATTCACTTAGAAGATTAATACTCTACCACAAAAAACTAAATTTCAACAAAATATAAGAAATTTCAACCACTCAGTTAAATTTTCAACTGGAAAAGAGAAATTTCCAACCAAACATGAAACAGTTAAATTTTAGATAATTTTTTTTTCAATTTTAACAAAGTAGTTACATTTTGAACAAACAAATTTTTTTAAAACTGAAAACAAATACCAAAAAATGAATTTTTAACAATGTATTTTTAGTTTTAACTTTAAGTACTTGAATTTTGAAACAAAAAAAGTAAACTCTGGAGGCAAAAAAGGAAAAATGTAATATTTGATATTCCAATAAATCAAAGATGTAAATTTTGATACTATAACAGCTAAATTCAACCAAAAAAGAAGGATTTTAAACAAAATCCATGGATTTTTAATTAAATGACTGAAATTTAAAAAAAAAATTCAATCTAATACTTGAATTGTCAATCGTACACTGAGTTTAATATCCTGCCACAAAAAACTAATTTTTGATAAAATGTAAGAATTTTCAATCAAATCTTTGAATTTTTTACCTGAAGAAAAGAGATTTTATACTAAACCTGGAATTTGAATTTTAAATTTTTTAATGAAAAAAAAATTAATTTTCAACAAAAAATGTAATACTTGACATTTCTTCAATAAAAGATTTTAATTTTTAACCAAAAACAGTTAAATTTAAATAAAAAAGAGGAATTTTTAACAAAATACATTGATTTTTAACCAATGAATTGAATTTTTAAAATAATGTTTAACTAAATTAAATAAAATTAAAAATTAAATTAAATTAAATAAATTGGAATTAAATTAAATTAATTGAAAGTAAATTTAATTAGATCAATTAGTTGAATATTTAACCAAAGGAAATAATTTTTAACAAAAAAAATAAATTAGTTAGTAAGAAGAAAAATACTCAACCATAAAAAACGAATTTTTAGCAAAATATACGAATTTTCAACAAAATGGTTGAATTGTTCACTAAAACAGATTAATTTTCTACCAAAAAGTTGTGATTTGAAAAAAATTCAATTTTTACTAAAGTAGATTAATTTTTAACCCTAAAAAAATATCATTTTACAAAAATTGTTGAATTTTTTAAAAATAATTAAAATTAACTTTAATCTCGTTTTATCGAAAATTCCCCTACCTGTAGCAACCCTGTTATGGAAATTATCATTTTATAATGTATAAGTATTTACACTGCGTTTCCTTTTCCAAAAATGTTAACAAAATCCATCACTCGGCCATTAATTATATCATAAGATGATATATTTCCTTTTAGTTCAGGCCACGCAAAACCGATCCCTATTTCTGATAGTCCATTAATTTCTGATTTAGTAACTTCATAATTCGAGAGACCACAAATATTTACATTGAGAGCTGAAATATTTGCTCTGAAATATTTTAAAATTATAACAAATTATATAAATCAATGAGTAATTGATAAATTAATAAGTTATTATCTTCCATTCAAGTTTGTTGTCTTAAAAATTAAAAACATTATAAATTAAAATAAAATTTAATATTTTTATATAAAAATATGAAATCACCAATTTACCTTATATCTTCTGATATTATTGACTCATTCACTGGTCCCGTATTATAAGGATCCATTGGGGGAATCCTGAAAAATTTACTTCCATTTTTTATAACTCCTTTCAACTTTTCCAACAATTTTTTCAACATTTTATTCACTGTATTATTCGAAACGTCAGTTAAAGCTGAAAAAAATTTTTTTAATTGTTTCCACTTATTAGTAAAATCATTGTTTAGTTAAAAAAATTTTTACATGCATGCAAATGTATATGTTTTAAAATATTGAAAATTGCACCTGTTTCCTACCATTTTTTATAGTTTCTGGGACCTTTTCTTGATAAGCATGAATTGCTAGTAAAAGTATTGAAAAAATTAGTACTAGCTTCATTTTTCTAGAAAATCTGGAAAATACCAACTTTTTTTCTAAAGCGATTCCTCTGAATATCAAAAAAACATCAATTTCACATTTCAAAAGTCAAAAATCTATTCGTAAAACTCGATACTTTTTTATTTTTGTAGTAAAACGTTATAAATTTGTTCTAGAGCAATGCATATTCGATTACAGATCATATTAATAATACAAAATATTTTAGTTTTTTTTTTAATTTTAAAATTGATCGTATGCAATTTCCAATACTTTGCTCCGCTTCGAAAATAGAATCTCTAAAGGTCAGGGATTTTTTTTTCTCAATTCTGATCAGATGACGCGATGCGTATCCGAATTTAACACAAGAAAAACGACTCACAACTTTTAATTCTAAATCAAAATAAAAAAAAAAATTTACTTTTAATATCAATTATATTTATCAGTTATAATCAATTAATTCAAATTTATTAATTAACAGAATTCTAAAACACGATGAAAGTGCGCACTATACATTGACCAGACACTCTGCAGCCACAAGAAATACTAACTTAAAACATGAGATATCAAGGCTGCCACATTATCAATGTACAGTTACCGACAATATTTTTTTACTTAATTATGAATAATTTTTGCAAGCTTTTGTTACCAACTAAAAGCATTTTAAGGTTTGAGTTTTAATATTTTAATTAATTGAAATTCGATGTTTACCGAATACTTCAGTGAGATAATTTTAAAAAAATTTGCCTGAGTGCGAATTAGAACCGGAGCGCCACTATAGTATTACCTTGTAACAGTAGCTATAAAGAACAAACATAAATTTCCTGAAGCCTCTGTGGGGTAGTTTGTTAACGCTCCACTCATGTATAGTGGCGTTCTCGGTTCGAATCCGGACTAAAACAGATTTTTTTCTTGTTCTTTAATAAATTATTTATACGAAGTAATCGATAATCATAAAATTTAAATAAAATTATGGTTAGCTATAAAATAAACATTTTTTAAATAACACGGATAAGAAAGAATGGATAATTTTGAAGTGTACTGTTTTTTAAGAAATACTTTTATGCAATCAAGAATACATAGAAACATCAAGCGACTATCCAAAAATGATGTTCAATAGCTTTGAATATAATGGAATTTTTTTTTAATTTGTTACAAAGAAATAAACCGTTTTATGTATTTTTAGATAAAATACCGCTGTTTCACGGAAATAACAGCTAATTTTTTATCATTGACTTTTTCCTGTGAATCGATAACTTTTGATAATTGTTGAAACAAGTCTAATTAGCAAATGAACTATTCGGGTGTTGTTAAGCATTCAAACTTTGTTTATTTAACGGAATCTACTGTAAATATAAATTTTTGAATTTTTTTTAGACACATAATTATATAATTTATCGATTGTAGAATACAATTATGGGTTCAAAATTCAAAAATTTAGACTGGTGACTCAAATTTTGAAAATTGTAATAAATTAGTAAATTTCACGAATTTCCAGTCAAAATTCGAAAATTCAAAAAAGCATCCAAAATTTTAGAAATTCTTAGTAATTGATAGATTTCAATGGAAGTCAAGACAAGGTGGGCTTTTGAGTAAAAAAATATAAATTCCCGAAATTAAAAAATTTAACTCAAATTCTTAAATTTTTATTTAAATTGGTCAATTTCCATGAAAGTCAGTACGAAGGGGTTTTTTGAGTCACAGAATATAAATTTTAAGTCAATATTAAAAGATTTAAGAAAGTAACCAAATTTGGAAATTTTATTAAATTGGCCGATTTTGATCAAATTCTGTACCAGGATTTTTTTTTAATCGTAGGATACGAATTTAAGGTGAAAAAATACAAACTTAAGATCAGCATTCCAAAATTCAAAAGTTTTACTCAAATTTTAAAATTACTATTTTTATTATTTATATATATATATATATATTATTTTATTTATTTATTATTATTTTATATTATTTTTATTATTACTATTTTTGAATCAGAACAAAAAAATTTTAAAAGTGACTTAGTTTGGAAATTTGATGAAATTGGCTCAATTCTATGAAAGTGAGCAACTATTTTTCAAACAAAAAACATACATTTTCATCAAAAAAGTTAAATTTTCAACCAAAAAAGATTTTTTGAGCATTAAATAATAAAAAATCTTATTCAAAAAAATAAAATTTTATAGAATTTAACTAAAAAGGATAAATTTTTTTACAAAAATTCAACAGTTCTGTATTGAATTAGAAAAATGAATGTTCAACAAATAAAAAAAAGAGCTTTCAATAAAATAGTTGAATTTTACCTAAAAGAGATAAATTTTCAACTTAAAATAAAATAGTTAAATTTCAGTAAAAAAATTAACTTTTGACCAAATAAAATTAATTTTATACGAAATAGTCAAATTTTCAATCAAATAGATAATTTTTTACCAAGAATAATAAATTTATATTGGCAAAGATCAATTGTCGATAAAAAAATTTAATTTACCAAAAATAATTTTCAACTGAAAGAAATACATTTTTCACTAATGAAATTATTTTTTTCGGCTAAAAAAATTAATGTAAGACAAAACTTAACTTTAAACCTTTGAAATACAAATTATCAACAGAATAAATAAATTTTCAACTACAATAAGTCAATTTTTAAGAAAAAATGACACAAAAGAAATAAATTTCTAACAAAAATTATGAATTTCTAACAGAAAAAAATTAATTCTAAACCAAATAGTTGAATTTTCACCACAAAAGATAAATTTTCTACCAAAAATGCAAACTTTTAACAAAATACATGGATCTTCAACTAAACAATATGAATTTTCAACCAAAAATAGAAAAATTCTATATTTAGTTTTAAAAGTACATTTTAAATAAAAAAAGAATTTCTAACAAATAAGTTAAATCTTCAACCAAAGAAATTGATATTCAACCAAAAATAGAATAGTTCAATTTTCAATAAAAAAATTAATTTTCAAAACAATTAAATATATTTTTAATAAAATAGTTTAATGTCCAATTAAACGGATGAATTTTTTACAAAGATGATTAAACTTCTATAAAAAATGACCAATTTTTCACAAAAAATAGAGTAGTTAAATTTTCAGTTAACGAAGTGAATGTAAAATGATGAATCTTCAACCAGAACTAAAATACTTTAAGTTATATAAAGTTAAAAAAAAAAATTTTGCCGCGATCAGAATCAATTTCCTATCAGTAAAGACTGGTTTTTGAAAAAAAATTAAATTACACAAAAAATATAATTTTCAATGAAAAAAATGAATTTTCAACCAAAAAGATAAAGTTCCCACCACGAGGAGTACTTTTTAATAAACCAGTTTAATTTTGAACAAAAAAAAAGAGATTTCAACTAGAATCATTAGCTTGAAAAATTAATTTTTAACAAAGTAGTTTCACTTTTCACTAAGCAGTTAAATTTTTAACAAAAAAAAAGAAGAATTTTCAATAAAAAATATGATATTGGATATTCAAGCAAAACTTATTTCAATTTTGAAGTAAAAACAGTTTAGTTCAACAAAAAAAGATGAATTTTTTATTCAAAAAGAAGAATTCTTAACCCAAAGGAATGACGTTCTACTAAAATTATTCTTGAATTTTCTAAAAAATTAAAAAATTAGCTTCAACTTTAATTTTATCAAGAATTTCCTGAATCTGTCCGGTTTTCACTGACATCCCCTTACGTTCCCTAACTTTCTGGAATTCCCGTTAGCATCTGAAATTCAAAATTTCAATTAATTAAAATTTGATGTGTTACGCTCACTTCGGATTAATAATTGAAAAAAAATCTTCCTTAGTCCGGATTCGAAACAGGAGCGTCACCATAGATAAGTGAAGCGTTAGCCAACTTGCCGTCAATAAACTAAGTTACCAATTTCTGTTCATTTTTGACCCTCCACTTCCTCGTAGACTACCTAAGTCCCCCCCCCCCGCCCTTGGGAAAAGTGACGTGCTTTAAAATACTCTCAAATAGGATAAAATATGGTGATTTTTAACAAAAATAGGGGAATAATAGGCAAATAAATTTTCCCACCTAAAATTAGTGCAAATATGAAATCAAATTCAATGTAAAACACTTTAACTTTTTAAGATTTCGAGTCGAAATATATTGCATTTTCACCAAAATAGTAAAAATGTTAACCAAAACAGATTTTTCATCAAAAGAGAGAAATTTCCATTCCAAAAAGATGAATTTTCGTTAAAAAAATTAATTTTTAACGAATTTTTTTGAGACAGTTAAATTTTTACCAAAAAAAGTTTATTTTTAACTGAGAAAGATGAATTTTTAACAAAATAGTACAATTTTCAACAAAAAAAAATTTATTTATTCAAAAGTAGACTCTACAAATACCTAGTTTAAAAAGTTAATTTTTAAGAGAAAAAAACGAATACAAACAAGTTTAATTAAACTAAAACTGATTTTCTAATAAAAGTGATGAATTTACAACCCAAAACGACAAATGTTTCTGAAACAAAATTAATTTTTAACGAATTTTATTTAAAACAGTTGAATTTCCAGAAAAAAGTTTATTTTCAACTAAGAAAGATGAATTTTAAATCAAATAGTTAAATTTTTAACAAACAAATATATTTTTTAAATCAAACATGGATTCGTCAAATATTTTGTTTAAAAATTATTTTGAAACAAAAAAATCTTTCCGCTTCGTGAGCACATTGTTATATATGGGCGATTCTTCACAAACAAGGAATTTTTGTCAAGGGCAACTTTTTTTGAAAAAATGGTTCAAATTTTTTTTTTAATAATGGTCATGTTCATTGGCCTTAAAGAAAAAAGCCCTATAAATATTGACGCTTAATTCTCACTTAAAGGACCTGTAGCACATGAAAACGTTTTCAATTTTTAATTTTTCGCGTGATTTTCTCTGATTGTATGTAAAGTAAAACAATACTGTTATATCTTAACACATTAAACGTAATATGGTAGAGAAGAATAGTTTTGCTGAAAAAATCCAGTGTTTCAAAAATTATTAAAATTTTTTTCAAGTTTGGAATTTTTTAAATATTTTTTTCTACTTCAACGATTATTATTCTGTATTCTAGTTCTAATTGTAAAAGTGTAGAACGCGACAAAAAAAGAATGGCACAATTAAGTATTTTTAATTCTCGACTTACGTTAATTTTTAATGAAATAATTTAGAAAAGGGATTCGAGTAGCTCTATTTCATCCCTGACAGCGAAAAGACACATTTTAGATTACATTTTTTCACTTTACAAAAAAAGTTCTTAATTTTTCGTTATGAAGTTTTGACGAATAAGTAGTGTGGCTTTTTGTTCTAAATATTGTTAGAAGAAAAGACCTAAAAAATAATTAAAAGTTGATGAAATGTATGAGAGATTCGTTTACCGTAACCATCAAAAACATTTAGGGAGACACGTGTACACGGAGAGACTTTCAGTATTAATATTTCTTTTATTGCATATCCATAATTCAAATAAAATATACGAATTTAGGGATAAGCGAGGTACTGTTAGAAAAAGTCGAATAGTGTCTATAAAAATGCAGACTAATATCTCTGATTGGAATAAATAGTAAGAATATCAGAAT
>JAUELO010000096.1:2908601-2929330 GCA_032357855.1 Amphibolips quercusostensackenii | reverse complement strand
AAGGATCGAGTCGTAAGTTGCGATTCTACGTGGGATCGAAGGTCTTTATTGGGATCGAAGTTTCCTTATCGGGATGGGATACATAAAAGCCTGGGATAAACGCAGTGAGGATTACTGTGCGGGTTTGGGATTTTTTTCAGTGCTTTTCTTATAGGGGGAAGAATTCGAAATTTTGGAAAGATTTGAGGTATTCGATGTGAAGAATTCCGATCCTGGATATCATATGAATTATTTATTTTTCATTGAGTGTTCTGATTTAATTTAGTAATCAAAATATTTTCTCTATGAATCTCAAAAAAAAATTTATTTTTTTAAAACCTTTCAGCATTCTTAAAAGGCCGTGGCTACGTGTTCGGAAATTTTGGTACAAATACCCACATTTTTTCGGTACAAATAAGTGGAGCTGGAAAAGAGGCTATTTTTCCCAAATTTCGGTACGCATAGCTTTTTTTAAGTTTTCCAAAATCTACATTTTTTAGAATTATATTCGAAATCTTTTCAAATTTCAAATTATTTTTTAATCTTATAAAAAATTCTAAACTTTCTAAATATATATTTACATGATTCGAATTTTTTTTTAAGTTTTAAGAAAATTTTGTAAAATTAAAAAAATTTTCCACAAATTTGAAACTTTCTAAAATCGTTTTCAATATTCTATCAAAATTAATTTCGCATAATTTTTCTAGAAATTTTTTATAAAATTTTTGTATGAAACCTTTTCTATTGAAAAACTGCCTCTATTAACTTTTTAAAAATTTATTTTCAATATAAAATACCATTTTATTTTATCCTAGTAATCTTAAAAAAATGTTATTCTCTCAAAACTTTTCTAAATTCTAAAAAAGCTTTTAAATTTTTTTTATATTTTAAAAAATCTACATTCAAGTTAAATTTTTTTATATCTCTTTGAATTTTAAATAAAAAATCTTTGTATAACTTCTAAACCATCTAAATATGTTCTAAATTAAATCGAATTTTGCCTAAAATTTAAAAGAAAAATCTATAATATTAAAAAAATCAACCTAAAATCTTTCAGATTTTTATTTGACAATTTTGGAAATATTTGGAATCTCAGGAGAATTCTTTAATTTTCTTGAAACCTTTTTAAATTTAAAATGATTTTTTGATTTTATGAAAAACTGTAAACCTTTTAAATATCTACATATTAAAATTGATTGCATTTTTCTTAAAATTTAAATGAAATTCTGCAAAATTAACAAAATTTGTCGGATTCTTTGTTTAAATTTAAAAATCTTTTTGAAATTTTTTTTAAATTTAAAAATCTTTTTGAAATTTTTTTTAATGTTCTTTTAAAATCAATTTTCTAAAATAAATTTGTTTTTAAATTTTCACAGAAATTTTTAGACAGTTTTAGTATGAAACTTTTTCTATTGAAAGAATGGTCTTTTTCAAATTATTTTGCCATTTATTTTTCAAAACAAAATACCACTTTTTCCCCCAAAACCCTCAAAAAAATCTTATTCTCTCAAAAATTTTCTAAACTTTTAAAAAAGCTTCTAAAATTTTTTTTATATTTTAAAAAATCTACATTCAATTAACATTTTTTTATATCTCTTTAAATTTCAAATAAAAAATCTTTGTGTAACTTCTAAACTTCTTAAATATTAAAAGAATTACCCTAAAATCTTTTAGATTTTTATTTGACAATTTTGGAAATATTTGGAATCTTAAAAGAATTCTTTTATTTTCTTAAAACCTTTTTAAATTTAAAATTATTTTTTGATTTCATAAAAAACTGTAAACCTTTTGAATATCTACATATTAAAATTAATGGCATTTTTCTTAAAATTTTTAATAAAATCCTGCAAAATGAACAAAATCTTACGGATTCTTTTTTAAAATTTGAAAATCGTTATAAAATCTTATTCAATATTCTATCAAAATCAATTTTTCAAAATACAATTTTTTAAAGAATTCTCACAGGAATATTTAGAAAGTTCTAGTATGATATTTTCTCTATGGAAAAAAATAGTCTTTTTTAACTTATTTTGCAATTTATTTTTCAAAATGAAAACCATTTCATTGTTCCCCAGGGATCTTAAAAAAATGTTATTCTCTTGAAACTTTTTTAAATTCTGAAAAAGCTTCTACAATTTTTCCAAAATCTTAAAAAATCTATATTGGGTTACAATATTTTTAAAATCTCTTTAAATTTTAAATAAAAAATTATTTCATAACCTTTTCATTTAATTGAATTCTTCCAAAAATTGAAAAAAAATTGTCAAAATTGACCTAAAATCTTGCAGATTCTTATTTGACCATTTTGAAAATATTTTGAAATTATTTTAATCTCTTCAAATTTTCTTTTAAGCTTTATTTTTTAAAATAAAAAAACAGTATATATTTTTTCTATGAATCTTAAGAAAATTCTTTTATTTTCTTGACAAATTTTTTAACTAAAAATTATTTTTTAATTTAATAAGAAACTCCAAACCTCCTAAATATCTATCAAAATTAATTGCATTTTTGATTAAATTTCAATAAAATTCTGCAAAATTGAAAAAATTGCCTGAAAATCTTTTAGATTTTTGTTTTATAATTTTAAAAAATTTTTTAAATCAATTTTACAATTCATTTTTCAATATAAAATACCATTGAGTTTTATCCTAGTAATCTGAAAAAAATGTTATTCCCTTGAAACTTTTCTAAATTCTTAAAAAGCTTCTAATTATTGTTTATATCTTGAATAATCTACATTTAATTAAATTTTTTTAATCTCTTTAAATATAAAACAAAAAATTGTTGTATGGCAACTTAACCATCTAAATATTTTCTAAACTAAATCGAAATTTTCCTAAAATTAAAATAATCTAAAGTATTAAAAAAATTGCCTTAAGATCTTTTAGATTCTTATTTGACAATTTTGGAAATATTTTGAAATCTTTTTCGATGTTCTCCTAAACTTCAGTTTTTTAAATACAAAAAAAAAACATTTCATATTTTTTCCAGGAGTCTAAAAAAAAAATTTTAATTTTGTTGAAAGCTTTTTAATTTAAAAATTACTTTTTGATGTTATAAAAAACTCTGAACCTCCTGAATATCTACATATTAAAATCAATTGCATTTTTCTCAACATTTTTATTAAATTCTGCAAAATTAGAAAAATTGACTGAAAATCTTTTGGATTCTTTTTTTATAATTTGAAAAATTTTTTGAAATCTTTTTCAATATCATTTTAAAATCTATTTTCTGAAATGAAATTTTTAAAGGATTTTCCCAAGAATTTTTCAGAATTTTTTGCATGAAACTTTTTCTATTGCAAGAAATTGTCTTTTTAAACTTTTTTTTTGCAATTCATTTTTCAAAATCAAATACCATTTTATTTTCACCCGGAGATCTTAAAAAAATGTTATTTTCTTCAAACTTTTTCAAATTCTTAAGAAGCTTCTACAATTTTTTTATAAAATCTTAAAAAGTCTACATTGAGTTAAAATTTTTTTCAATTTTCTCTAAAGTTTCATTTTTCGAAATGAAAAAACATTATATATTTTTTTAATGAATTTTGAGAAAATCCTTTTATTTTTTTAAAACCTTTTTAAATTTTTAATTACTTTTTTACCTCTATCATATTTATTAAAGTAAATGTCATTTTTCTTAAAATGTTGAGAAAATTCTACTAAATTAAAAAAATTGTCTGAAAATCTTTTGGATTCTTTCTTTATAATTTTCAAAATTTTCTTAAATCTTTTTTAATATTCTACTTAAATCAATTTTTCAAAATTCTTCCTAGGATTTTTAGAGAATTTTTGTATGAAACTTTTTTAAGTTCCTAAAACGCTTCTATTTTTTTGAAATCAACACAGATTCACATTTAAAAAATTTTCATTTTCAACTTTTTTTCTATTTCTTTTTTAAAATAAAATACCGTTTCATTTTTACCCTGGAATCTTTAAAAAAATTTATTTTCTCAAAACTTTTCTTAATTCCTAGAAAGCCTTTCAATTTTTTTAATCATAAAAAATCTACTATTAGTTTATAAAATTTGTAATCTCTTCAAATTTTGAATAAAAAATCTTTTTATAACTTCCAAAGGCATCTAAATATCTTCTGAAATAAATATAATTTTTTCTCAGATTAAAAAAAAAAATTGCTTCAAAATCTGCCAGATTCTTATTTGAGAATTTTGGAAATATTTTGAGATTTTTAAAATATTTTTTTAATTCCTCTTAAACTTTATTTTTCAAAAACATTATATATTTGTCCTATGAATCTGAAGAAAATTCTTTTTTTTTTATGAAACCTCGAAAGTTTAAAAAGATTACAGAATAATTTAAAAATTGAAAAGATTTTAAGAAAGGAAGTGTCCACACGTACCGAAAAAATCTAGCTATTCGCACCGAAATTTCGGTACAAATAGTCCCTTTTCCAGCTCCATTTGCACCGAGAAACCCAGGCCATTTGAACCGAAATTTCGGTATCCGTAGCCACGGACCTCAAAAAATTAAAAATGAAATGTGGATTGTTGAGGAATTTTTCCGATTAATTATTTTGATTTAAAAATTTTACAATTTTCCAGAATTTTGTTAAAATTTTAGGAAAAATTTGGATCATTTTATTACATATTGAAAAAGTTTTTGAGTTTTTGATAAGGTTAAAAAATAATTTAAAATGCTTCAAAACATATTTAAAACAAAATGTAGATTTTGGAAAATTTCAACAGCAATAAAAAAAAAGCGGTTAACAAAACAATTTTTTTTTGATAACTGAACTTTTCATAACTTCTTAAGCATCTAAATATCTTCTTAAATGAAACGAATTTTTCTTAAAATTAAAAAAAAAAATCCGTAAAGTTAAAAAAATTGCTTAAAAATCTTTCAAATTCGGATTTAATAATTTTACTTTGAAGTATTCGATGTGAAAAATTTCGATTTTGTATTTCATATCATTATTTTTATTTAGTGTTCTGGTTTAATCTAATTTTGCTAATAATTAATAGCAATCTCAATAATTAAGCTTTTCACTGAGAACAAGAAAATAAATATTGTCAGTTGGTTTTTAGAGTTATATTAATTATAATTTCCCTTAGATTTCTGAGAAAATTATTAAGAGATTTTTCGCGATTTCAAATATGACGAAAAAGAATCTCGCAAATTTTGCAGAAAATTTTCTTATTTTTTACAGTTTTACCAAATAGTAGAAGGACTTTGAGTCAGTATGTAAATATTTTAAAACTTTTTTTAAACATTCTCGTAAAATACATTTTTCAGACAATTTTTTTTTTTTGAAAGCTTTCAAAATTCCCAATTCTTTTTTCTAAAAATTTTTCTTAAGATTTTATCAAAATTCTGCAAAATTAAAAAAATTTCCCAAACATTTTTCGGATACTTTTTTTATATTTTTAAAATTATTTTGAAATCTTTTTCAGTATTCTATCAAAATCAAAATGAAATACAATTTCATTGTTCCCTGGGGATCCTAAAAAAATATTATTCCCTTAAAAATTTTCTAAATTCTTAAAAAACTTCTAAATAATTTTTCAAAATATGAAGTCTATAATCAGTACATTTTTTTTAAAATCTTTTTTTAATTTTAAATGAAAAACTCTTTTGTAACTTCCAAGACATCTAAATTTTTTCTAAAATAATTCTATTTTTTCCTAAAATTAAACAAAAATTTAAAAAATTGCCTTCAGAGCTCTCAGATTTTTATTTGCCAATTATGGAATTATTTTTAAATGTTTTCAAATGTTTTGCAATTTTTTCTTAAACTTCATTTATCAAAGTAAAAAAGCATTTCATATTTTTTCCATGAATCTCAAGAAAATTCCTTAATTTTCTTGAAACCTTTTAGCACTCTTAAAAAGCTTCTAAATTTCTATTCAAAATCTTTTTAAATTAAAAATTATTTTTTGATCTTATAAAACACTCTTAGCCTGCTAAATATCTGTTAAAATCAATTGTATTTTTCTTAAAATTTTAACCGAATTCTGCAAACTTAAAATTTTGACCGGAAATCTTTAGGATTCTTTTTTTTTTAAAAGCTTCCATTTTTTCAGTCAACCAAAATTAAAATTTTAAAAAATTGTCTCTAATTTTTTTACAGTTCATTTCTCAAAATAAAATGCTATTTCATTTTTCCCCAGGGATCTTAAAAAAAGTTATTTTATTGGCATTTTTCTAAATTATTTAAAGGCTTCAAAATTTTTTTTCGAATCTTAGAAAATCTACATTCAGTTAATTTTTTTTTATCTCTTTAAATTTGAAATAAAAAATCTTTTTAAAACTTCTAAAAAATCTAAATGTCTTCTAAAATAAAACGATTTTTCTTAAATAGAAAAAATGTCCACAAAATCTTACAGATTCTTTTTTTATATTTTGAAAATTTGTTTAAAATCTTTTTCAATGTCTTATCAAAACTAATTTTTCAAGATGAAAAATTTTTTAAAAAGTCCTCAGGAATTTTCATAACATTTTTGTGTGAAACTTTTTCTATTACAACTTTTTGAAATTCTTAAAGAACTTTAATTTTTTTAATCAACAATAACTTACAAAAAAATATTCTCTTTCAACATTTTTTATAGTTCATTTTTTAAAATAAAAAGCCACTTCATTTTCCGCCGAATATCTTTAAAAAAATTTATTTTGAATCTAACATCTTTTTATAAAATAAATCGAATTTTTCCTAAAAGTAAAAAAATAAAAAAATTTCCTTAAAATCTTTTAGATTCTTATTTCATAATTTTGGAATTCCTTTAAAATTTTAAAAAATATTTTTAAATTTTCTGTTACACTTCATTTTTCAAATTAAAAAAAAATGTTATATTTTTCTCATGAATCTCAAGAAATTTACTTTATTTTTTTAAAACCTTTCAACATTATAAAAAAGTTTCTACTTTGTTTTCCATTTTTTTAAATCTACTTTCTGTTTTAAATATGTTGAAAATTTTTTTCAAATTTTAAATTATTTTTAATCTTCTGACAAATTTTAAACTTTTAGAATATATATTAAAATAATTCAAATTTTTTTCCAAAAGTTTAACAAAATTTCCTAAAAATCTCCGGATTCTTTTTTTTTATAGTTTTAAAATCTTTTTCAAATCTTCTTTATTATTATATAAAAATAAATTTTTTAACATTTTCGCAGGAATTGTTCGGAAATTTTTGTATGAAACTTTTTCTATTGAAACTTTTTAAAATTCTTGCAATGCTTCTATTTTTTCGAAATCAACAAAAATTTTCATCAAAAAAATGGTCTTTTTTAACTTTTCTATTTAAAATCAATTTTCAAAAACAAAATACCATTTCATTTTCCTCCAATGACATAAAAATTTTATTTTATTGAAATTTTTCTTAATTCCTAAAAAGCTTCCAATTTTTTTTAGAATTAGAAAAAGTCTGCAATAAGTTAACATTCTTTTAAAATCTCTTTTAATTTTGAATAAAAAGTTTGTGTATAACTTCTAAGCTATTTAAATATCTTCTAAAATAAATCAAATTTTTACAAATTTCAGAAAAAATCTGAAAAATTGAAAAAATTGCCATAAGATTATGCGAATTCTTTTTTTATAATTTCAAAATTTTTGATTAAATCTTTTTCAATATTATATCAAAATCAATTTTTCAGGAATTTTTATAAAATTTTATGCAAAATTTTCTAAATTCTCAAAAAGTTTCTGAAAATTCTTCAGTATCTTAACAAATCTACATTCAGTTGAAAATTTTTTCAACTCTCTTTAAATTTCAAATAAAAAATCTTTTTATAACTTCTAAACAAGCTAGGTATCTTCTAAAATAAATTTAATTTTTCCTGAAATAAAAAAATATAAAATATTAAAAAATTGCCTTAAAATCTTTCCGAATATTATTTGAAAATTTTGGAGATATTTTGAAAGGTTTTGAAATCTTATTCAATCTTCTTTTAAACTTAATTTTTTTAAATAAAAAATATTTTATATTTTTCTCATGAATCTCAAGAAAATTCTTTTATTTTCTTTAAACCTTTTAAAATAATTAAAAAGTTTCTAAATTTGTTGAAAAATGTTTCAAGTAATTTTTAGAAAATTGTTTTATAAAAAATTTGTTATTGAAACTTCTTGAAACTTTTAAAAAACTTTGATTTTTTCGAAATAAAAAATGGTCTTTTTCTACTCTTTTTCACAACTTATTTTTCAAAATAAAGTTCCCTTGTTATTTTTCCCTAGAGATCTTTAAAAAAATGTTAGTCTCTTGTAATTTTTCTAAATTCCTAAAAAGCTTCTAAATTTTTTATAAAATTAAAAAAAAACTTATTCACTTTAACTTTTTTTTAATCTCTTTAAATTTCAAACAAAGAATCTTTTCATAACTTCTAAACCATTTAGATATTTTCTACAATAAATTGAACTTTACCTTAAATTTAAAAAAAATCTAGGAAATTTAAAAAATTTCCTTAGAGTCTTTTATATTTTTATTTGATGATTTTGGAAATGTTTTGAAATATTTTAAAATCTTTTTTAATTTTTTGTTTTAATTCATCTTTCATCATAACAAAATTACTTAGAATTCTTTTATGAATCTGAAGAAAATTGTCTCATTTTCTTGAAACCTTTTAAAATTCTTAAAAAGCTTTTTAATTTTTTGCATAAAATGCTCAATAATCTATCAAAAAAATTTTTAATTCTTTACAAACTTTGAATTATTTTTGTGTCTCTGTTCAAAACTTCCTAATATTTTTTTAACATACTTACTTTTTTCTAAATTTTGTTAATAGTTCTTCAAAATAGAAAAAACTGGTTTTAAAATCGTCCGGATTCTTTTTATGACAAATTTGTAAATAAAAAAATTTTTTTTCTGAATATTCTTCTGACATTAATTCTTCAAAATAAGAAGTTATTAGGCATTATCGTAGGAATCCCAAGAAAAATTTGTTATTCTCTTTAAGCATTTCTAAACTATTAGAAAGTTTCCAATTTTTTGGTTTAAAATCTATAAAAAAATCTACACTTGGTTTTATATTTTTTAAATCCTATCAGATTCAAATTCTTTTTTAAAATTTCTTTTCAAAATTCTTCAAAAGCATTTACAATTTTTGTTCGAAGTTTTATTTTGGTTTTAATTTTTTTTAGAAATTTTATAAAGTTTTAAATTATTTCGATAATTAATTTTATTCAAATTTAGTGTTCCCATTTAATATATTGTTATTACTACTAATCTTAATCATTGTTTTTTTACTGAGATAAAATAAACGGAAGAAGAAGAATCTAAAAATTTCAAAAGAATTTATTTTTTATTTTACAGGATTTTACCAAATATTAGGAAAAATTTAAGTCACTTTGTAAATTTTGTATAATATTTTAAAATATTTTCTTAAAATTATTTTCTAAAAATAATCTTTAATCATTTCAAAATTCTTAAGAAGCTTTTAAACTTTTTGTTTAAAATCTACATTTGTTTGTAAATTTTGAAAATCTTTTCAAATTCTTTTATTTTATCTTTTAAAATTTTTTTGATATCTTTTTAAAACTGCTAAATATCTCTTGAGCTTACTCTATTTTTTTCAAATCTTGTGACCTTGCAAAAATTGATACAGTTTACATTTAAATCTTCTACACACTTTTATAAAATTTTTTTAATCTATTTAAAATGTTTTAAAACCTTTTTCAATTTTTTCTTAAAATTCATTTTCCAAAATATTAAATAATTTTGAAATTTTTCTAGTGATTAAAGGACAATTTTTCATTTTTTGGAAAACTTCCAAAATTATTTAAAGCTTTTAAATATTTTGTTTAAAATCCTTAAAAATCTGTAAGAAAATTTTTTTAAAACTTAACGAGTTTTAAATTATTTTTTAGCCTTTAAAATTCCTAAATATTTCTTATACTCATTGAAATTAAAAAAAAATTATAATCATGCAAAACTCTTTTTTTTTAATTCCAGGAAATTATTTGAAATGTTTCGAATCCTTTTTAATTTTTTTTAGAATCCATTTTTCAAACTAGAACGTTATTTGTAATTTTCCCATGAATCTTTAAAGTTTGTAGAAAGCTTATTTTTTAAAATCTGTAAAAATCCATATTTTCAAAAATATTCTTAAGATTTGAATTATTTTTAAATCATTTTAAAAATTCTAAAAGTTTTAAATGAATTTCGCGAAACCAGTTTTTTAGATTTTTTTCTAAAAATAAATTTTGTATTTTTTTAAATGCAAAAATTGGCAAAGATACAGGGCTTTGAATTTTTTTGAAAAAAAACGTTTCTTCGGCTCTATTTGACCGATTTTAATTTTTAAATGCGAAAATTGTTTGCATTGTGGATTGCAAAATTATAAATTAATTTAATAAAAAATCATAACTTGAAATGATTCTGAAAAAACACCCTTAAATTTTTTTTTTTGAAGTAAATGCGAAACAGTTTGTAAGCTTTTTAATTTTGTATAGAATTTTATAGATGCTTTATTTTTTACAGTAATTAATTTGTCCATCTAGATTTTATGATCCAACACTGGATCTTTAAGAGTTTCCGTAGGAGATTTTTATGGTTTTCCCGGTTTATTGAGTTTTATGCTTTTCATTAACTTTTCTGGATTCTGGATACATAGCTTGTTTATTGAGTGTGCTGACTGAAATTGGTATCTCAGTGCGCGTCAGATTCGATCATTGAGGTGAACGCCAGGCTCTAAGCTACGTGAAATATATTCTGGAATTTTTCGTGGATGAAATTTTGATAAGATTTTTCACTTGAATAATTTTTTTTACACCAATTTCTTCGTATAATTGTCTGGTCATTAAAATAACTGAAAATTAACATTTTTCGATTAAAAATAAATTTTTTTAAACTAAAAACGTAACTATTCCATTTTTGATTCAGAAGTGGTCTATTTTATTTGAAAATTCAACCATTTGGTAGGAAAATTCATGTGTTTTGTTGAAAATGCGTCTTTTTCAGCAGAAAATTAATCTTAGTTGAAAATTTAACTACTCGTTTGAAAGTCAACTACTTTGTTAACAATTTATTTTTTTAGTTAAAGATCTGCTTGTTTAGAAATTTAATTACTTTTTTAAAAATTAGTTTTTTTTTTAAATTATTATTCTCTGACTGAAAATTTAAGAGTTCTATTTTTGGTTATAAATCTACCGTTCTTAATGGAAATTAAATTATCACATTTTTGATTTAAGAACTGGTCTTTTTTTGTTAAAAATAAACTGTTTGAACTAAAAAGTTAACTATTTCATTTTTGTTTGAAAATTGATCATTTTTAGTTAAAAATTCAACTGCTTGGTTAAAAACTCATATATTTTGTTAAAAATTCATTTTATCAGTTGAAGATTCATCTCTTTGGCCAAAAATTTATCTATTCTGTTAAAAATAAGTTTTCTTCTTGAAAATATATTTTTTTCTACTAAAAAATTAACTATTTCGTTTTTGGATAAAAAATAATCCTTTTTAGTTAAAAAGTCAACTATTTAGTTGAAAGTTAAACTAATTTCTGGAAAATTTTTTTTTTTCTTCAAAGATTTATAATTTTAGTCGAGATTTCATCCCGTTGGTTGAAAACTGATCTACTTTGTTAAAGATTAATTTTTTTTCATTAAAAATTTATTTTTATAACTGAAAATTTAACTATTTCTTTAAACATTGACCTTTTTGGTTCAAAATAAACTTACTCGTAAAAATTGATATTTTCAGGTTAAAAATTAGTCCTTTTGTTTCCTAAAAAAATTCGTCTTTTTAACTTGAAAATTTACCAATTTTGTAGAAAATGTATGTAATTTGATGAAAGTTCTTTTTTTTTAGGTAAAAAATAATTGATCTTAGTTGACAATTAAAAAATCAGTCGAAAATTCGTATTTTTTACAAAGGATACGTTTGCTGAAAATTTTTCTTTCTGTTAAAAAATTTTATTTAAAATTTAAATCATTTTGGGGAAAATATCAGCTTTACGTCTCTTATTGACAATCCGCCTTCTTAGGTTGAAGATCTATTTTTTTTTTAAATTGATTCTTGGTAATAAATTCATTTTCATAGTTGAAGATTTAACTATTTAGTTGAACATGATTGTAATTTGTTGAAAATTCATGTTTTCATTAGAAAATTAATATTTTTGTTTAAAACTTAAACTATTTGGTTAAAAGTTAGTGTAATTTTTTAAGGTAAAAATGCAACTATTTGGTTGAAAATTTATGTAATTTGATCAAAAAAATTTCTTTCTGGTAGAAAATTATTTTTCTTGGTTGGAAATTAAAATATTTAGTTGAAAAATTATGTAATATGTCGGAATTGTTTCTAAAAAATTAATTTTTGCTGTTAAAAATGCAACTGATTAATTGAAAATTACTCTGTTTTAGTTAATAATTTAAGTATTTTACTAAAAATTCAAAATTTTTTTTTAATGAAAAGTGATTGTTGGTAGTTGAAAAGTCAACTATTGAGTTACAAATTAAATTAATTTCTTTAAAATTAATTTTTATTTTGAAGATTCACAATTTTAGTTGAGATTTCATCGCTTTGGTTGAAAAATAAACTACTTTGTTAAAAATACGTCTTTTTGTTGTTAAAAATCCATTTTTATAATTGAAAATTTAACTATTTTTTGCACGTTCACCTTATTGATTGAAAAAGAAATTGTTTGTGGAAAATTTATATTTTTAAGTTAAAAGTTAAGCCTTTTTTTGTGAAAAATTCGTCTATTAACTTGAAAATTCAACAATTTGGTAGACAATTTGTGTATTTTGATAAAATTCTTCTTTTCGTATCAGAAAATTAATCGTCTTGGTTAAAACCTAAAAAATTAGTTAACATTTTTTTCATAGAAAATTAATTTTTTGTTGTAAAAAATGCAACTGTTTGGTTAAAAGTTTATGTAAATTTTTTGAGTTAAAAATGTAGCTGTTTGGTTGAAAGTTTTATTTAATTTTTAATTTTTGGTAGAAAATTATTATTTATGATTTGAAAATTAAAATATTTAGTTGAGAATTTATATAACCTGTTGAAAATTTGCCTTTTTTCGGTAGAAAATCAATTTTTGTTATTAAAAATAAATCTGTTTGGTTAAAAATTGATCTGTTTTAGTTAAGGATTTAAGGGTTTTCTTGAAAATTCACGTTTTTAGTTAAGTCAAACTGTTTTTTATTTTAAGCAAACATATTTTTTGGTCAAAATATCATCTTTTACGTTTCTTATTAACAATCCACCTTCTTAGGTTGAAAAATCATTTTTTTCGGTAAAAATTCATTTTTGGTAGAAAATTTATCTTCTTGGTTAAAAATTTATCTTTTCGCTTAAAAACTTTCGTAATTTGTTAAAAATTAATCTGTTTATTTGAAACTTTAACTATATGGTTAAAAGTTTATGTAATTTGCGAAAAATTGGTCTTTTTTGGTAGGAAATTATTCTTCTTGGTTGGAAATTGAACTCTAGTTGAAGATTGATCTAATATCTTGAAAATTTGCCAGTGAAACAAAGGTGCCCAACACTTTGAAAATGTAATGTGTAGATTTTAGAAGATTAAAAAAAAAAGTTTTTTAAGAATTTGAAAATGTTTCAAGAGTATAAAAATATGTTTTAAATTTCTTAAAATCAAACAAAAATCAGATAAAATTAAATAAAAATAAAAATTGAATAAAATTACTTACAAATAAATGCTAAGAGGAATTGGCAAGATTCCAAGGCACTTAAATTATTGCCTAAAATTTTAAAAAAGAGAATGGACGATTTTAAATTAAAAAATTTTAATTAGCAAGATTGCAAATGTTCATAAAAAGTTCAATTCTTAAAGGTTTCACGATAATAAAAAAATTACTTAAAGTTCCTGACAAAATTTATACTGATTTTTTGTTTTGAAAAATGAATTTCAGGAGAAAATCAACGAAGACTTCAAAACACCATAAATTTTTTTCTAGATGTTCGAAAAAAAGTGTTAACGATTTTAAAGCAACATTTTTAAACTAGCAAGATTACAACGTTTTAGAAAAAATTCGAGTAAGCTTAAGAAATATGTAGATGTTTTTAAAAGAGTCTAAGTTAATTTAAAACTGAAACAAATGTTTAAGTGGAAAAAACGTAAATTTCCAAAAATTTTAAAAATTTCTAAAAATTTTAATATTTCAACAAATTTTTTTGAGCTTTTAAAAATCGTCATAATTTCCAAACTTTTTGAAAAATTTCCAAAATTTTCAAAAAAATGTTATAATTTGAAAATTTTTTAAATTTCCAAAAATTTTAATAATTCAAAAAATTTTCACAATTCGCAAAATTTTCAAAATCTTAATAATTTTCAAACTTTTAAATTGACAAAAGATTCCAAGACACTTTAAATTATTTCCTAAAATTTTGAAAAAGAGAATGGACAATTTTAAAACAAAAAAGTTTAATTAGAAATATTACAATTTTTATAAAAAATTCAATTTCGCAAGGTTTTACGATTATAAAAAAATACATAAAATTCCTGTCAAAATGTATACTGAATTTTTATTTTAAAAAACGAATTTCAAGAGAAAATCAACAAAGACTTTGAAACATCTTAAATTGCTTTTTAAAAGTTTGAAAAAAAAATGTTAACGATTTTAAAGCAACATTTTTAAATTAGCAAGATTACAACATTTTAGAAAAAATTCAAGTAAGTTTTAGAAATATGTAGAAGTTTTTAAAAGAGTCTTAATTAATTTAAAACTGTAACAAATGTTTAAGTTGAAAAAACGTGAATTTTCAGAAATTTTGAAAAATTTCTAAAAATTTTAATATTTTACAAAATTTTTTAGAGCTTCCAAAAATTGTAATAATTTCCAAACTTTTCAAAAAATTTCCAAAATTTCCAGAAAAATTTTATAATTTGAAATTTTTTTTAAATTTCCAAAAATTTTAATGACTTCCAAACTTTCGAAAAATTTCCAAAAATTTCTAAAAATTTTGATAATTTTGAAAATTTTTCACAATTCCCAAAATTTTCAAAAATCTCAATAATCTCCAAACTTTTAAATTGACAAAGATTCCAAGACACTTTAAATTATTTTCTAACATTTTAAAAAAGAAAATGGACGATTTCAATGCAAAAAAGTTTAATTAGCAATATTACAAATGTTCATAAAAAATGCAGTTTTAAAAGGTTTTACGATAATAAAAGAATTTTTTTTTAATTCCTCTGAAAGTGTATGCTGATTTTTTATTTTGAAAAATAAATTTTAAGAGAAAATCAACAAAGACTTCAAAACATCTTAAATTGTTTTCTAAAAGTTCGAAAAAAAATGTTAACGATTTTCAAGCAACATTTTTAAATCAGCAAGATTACAACGTTTGAAAAAAAATCGAGTAAGTTTAAGAAATATTTAGAAGTTTTAAAAAGAGTCTAAATTAATTTAAAACTGAAACACATGTTTGAGTTGAAAAAAACGTAAATTTTTAAATATTTAAAAACAAAAACTTTGAAAGGTTTTTAAACATTTTAAAAAGTTTCACGATAATAAAAAAAAAATATCTTGAATTATTTTAAAAGTTTAAAAGGCTTCAAGAAGATAAAAAACTTTTCTTGAGATTCCTGGGAATGAAAAAATAAATTTTCAACAAAAAGTGTGATAGATGATATTTTCATGAAATTTTTTTTTTTATTTTCAATTAAAAAAAGTTAAATTAAACTAAGAAATACGAATTTTTAACAAGACGAATTCTTAACAAATGAGTTGAGTTTCAACCCAAAAATGTGCATTTTCTACCAAAACAATTAATGCCTAAATAAAAAAAGACAAATTTTCAAAGTAATTTTCAGACAAATAGTTAAATTTTCAGCCAAAGAAATGAATTTTAAACCAAAAAGATAAATTGGGCTCCAAAACAATTAATTTTCTACTATAAAATACAAACTTTCAACAAAATACAGGAATTTTTAACCAAATAGTTAAATTTTAAACTGAAAAAGATAAATGTTCAACCGCGATTGAAATAGTTAAATCTGTAGTTTAAAAATTAATTTACGACAAAAAAATGTCAACAGAATTGTTAAATTTTTAACAAGAAAAAAGTACGTTTCAACTACAATGATGATTCATTAAGAACGAAACAAAAAAAATTTTTAAGCAAGTAGTTCCACTTTCAACTAAGTAATTGAATTTTGAACCAAAAAAGTTTTTTCATTTGCTATTTACCAATAGTTCTTAAGCAAATTTATTCTACACAAGATACTGATCGTATCTATCCTACACAAAATATTTTCCACACAGAATTTAATATTGTTTAATACTGTTATTTTTGCCTACTCTAAATATTTTTTGCATGGAATTTAATATTGTTTAATACTGTTATATTTTTTCTACAAAAAATATTTCCTATTTAAAATTTAACACCGTTATATTTCTTCTAAGCAAAATATTTTTTACGCCGAATATATCCTACACAGAAATGAATTATTATTTTATTCTGAAAAGATTTATAAAATATTGTACAAAAAATTATTCTGTCTACGATTTTTCGTAGACAAAATATTTTTTACACAGAATATATTCTACACAGAATATACTCTACACAGAATTAAAATTTTATATTTTATTATGAGGGTATTTTTAAAATATTGTACACAAAATATAAAATCCAATATTTTCTTACACAAAATATATCCTACACGAAATATATTTTACACAACATATTTGAAACAGAGACCAAAATATTTTCTAGAAAAAGTAGATCCTACACAAAATAAAATGATTATAATTTTTCTTTAAATATTGTTGCTGCTATATAACAAATATTATAGGTGAAGATATTTATCACAAAAATATTAGGTGTAAAACTTTTTCTACACAACATATATTCTACACAAATTATTTCCCAAGGGGAAATATAAAAGACAATATCAGTTATGCCTTAAAGGCAAGTGATGCAAGTGCACTTTACAATATATGTGAAAGATTTAATTTAATATATTAAAGTGAAATTATAATCATTTTAATTTATGTAGTATCTACTTTGTGTAGAAAATATTTTGTAACTGTTTAAAATATGTTGTGTAGGATATATTTTGTTTAAAAAAATATTAGACATAATATTTTTGTGTACAATGTTTCAAAAATATCTTCATATTAAAATAATACTATATAATTTCGTGCAAAATATACTTTGTGTTGAAAATATTTTATGTAAGAAAAATATAACAGTACTAAATTCTGTGTAGAAAATATTATGTGTCGAAATTATTTTGTGTAGGAAAAATATAATAGTATTAAACAATATTAAATTCTGTGTGGAGAATATTTAGTGTGAGAAGAAAATAATAGTATTAAACAATATTATATTCTGTGCAGGAAATATTTTGTGTAAAAAAAAATTTTGTTAGCAAAAGTGTAACAGTATCAGATTCTGTGTAGAAAATATTATTTGTAGGAGAAATATGATCTGTATGCGTTGGGTACAATATTTTTTTCGTAAAATGAATTTGTGTAGAAACAGCGTTTTCCCGAAAATTTTATTAAATATTTATATTGGGAGGAAAATCCTTGGACCAACGTCAAATTTACAGGGTGATTTAAGCAAAAACTGATTTAAATACCCGGTAAATTGGAATAACGCTGTTCTTACACAAATTTATTTTACACCAAATATATTGTACACAACGTATACAGATCATATTTTGCCAACACAAATTATTTTCTACACAAAATACTTTCTAAACAGAATTTAATACAGTTACATTTTTTTACACAAAATATTTTTGCTACACAGAATTCAATTTTGTTTAATACTGTTTTTTTTATCTGCACATATTATTTCCTATACGGAATTCAATACCGTTATATTTTTTCTGCATTCAATATTTATTACACGAAATATATCCTGCACAGAATGACTAGTAATTATGTTATCCTAAAATCTTTTTTAAAATAATGTACAAAAAATTTTTCTGTACAATATTTTTCATAAACAAAATATTTTCTACACAGAATATATTCTGCACAGAAATAAATAGTAATATTTTATCATGACGATATTCTCAAACCGTTTTACACAAAAATATTATGTCCAATATATTTCCTACACAAAATATCTTCTACACAGCGTTTCTAAACTAGTTAAATCAATATTTTCTACACAAAGCAGATTCTGCACAAAATGAAATGATCATAATTTCACTATCATATATTTAGCCTATATTCAACTTGCCTCTTACCCGGTGCCATACGATTTTTTTTATTTTTCTAAAACAAAACATCTAAATCATCACTCATAATGCATCAATTGCCTTTCAGGCTAAACTGATATTGCCTTTTATATTCCCCTTGTGAAATAATTTGTGTAAAATATGTTTTGTGTAGAAAAAGTTTCACACTTGATATATTTGTGTAGAATATGCCTCTGTTGAATATCTTCACTTATAATATTTGTTATATAATTTCCAAAACTTTTTAAAAATTTTAAAAATTACCAAAATTTTCAATAAATTTTAAAATTTGTTGAATTTAATTTAATTTCAAAAAATTTAAAACTTTTAAAAAACTTCAAAATTTTCAAAAAATTTAGAAATTCGAAAAATTTTAATAGTCTCCAAAATTTTTCAGTTTCTAAGAATTGTAATAATTTTCAAACTTTTCACAAAATTTCGAAAAATGGCCAAAATTTTTCACAATCTGCAAAATTTTTAAAATTTCCAAAAATTTTAATTATTTACAAACTTTTTTAGAAAATTTGAAGTTTTCAAAACATTTCAAAATTTTCCACAAATAAAGAAATTTTCAAAAATTTCAAAAAATTTTCAAAATTTTCAAAATTGTCACAATTTCCAAAATTCTCAAAATTTCTCAAATTTTAATCATTTCCAACCTTGGAAAAAAATTCAAAAATTTACAAAAATGTGCAAAATTTTCTAAAAATTTTAATAATTTCCAAAATTTTTCGAATGATTTGCAAACTTTTTAACAATTTGCAAATTTTAATAATTTGCATACTTTTAGAAAAAAATTTGAAACTTTTAAAAAACTAAAATTTAAAAAAATGTAGGAATTTTTTCAAAATTTTAATAATTTTCAAAATTTTCACAATTCACAAAATTTACGAACTTTTTGAAAAAATGTTAAACTTTAAAAAAATTTCTGAAATTTTCACTTTTTTAAAATTTCCAAAAACTTTATTAATTCCAAAAATTTGTAAAGTTTCAAAAAATTTCCTAAGTTTCCAAAATATCCAAAACTTTTTTTCATTTTTGAAATTATTCAATCTTCAAAAAAATTTAAAACTTTCAAAAAATTTCAAAATTATCAATATTTTCAAAAATTTCCACAATTTCCAAAAAGTTTTTAAATTTCAAAAAATTTAAATAATTTCCGAGCTCAAAAAAAAATTATTAACTTTCAAAAAATTTCAATAACTTCCAAAATTTTTGAAAAATTTTAAGCTTTCAAAAAATTTTAAAATTCTTAAAAAATTTATAAATTTTCAAAAATTTTTAAAATTTTCAAAATTACCAAAAATTTTTCAAAATTTCCAAAAATTTTAATAATTTTCAAACTTAAAAAAAAAATAAAACTTTGGAAAAATTTCAAAATTATTAAAAAAATTTAGAAATTTTCAAGAATTTCCAAAATGTTTAAACTTTTTTGAAATTTCCAAAAATTTTAATAATTTTTAAAGTTTCCAAACTTTCAAAACATTTCCAAACGTTTCTTAAATTTTTTAAACTTTAAAAAAAAATGTAAAGCTTTTAAAAACTTTCGAAAGTATCAATATTTCCAAAATTATCAATATTTTCAAAATTTTCGAAAATTTCCACAATTTTGAAAGTTTTTAAATTTTTTAAAATTTAAATAATTTTTAAACTTAAAAACAAAATTTTGAATTTTCGAAAATTTTTAATAATTTTTCAAAATTTCCAAAAATTTAAATAATTCTCAAGCTTTAAAAAAAATGTAAAACATTCAAAAAATTTCAAAATTATTAAAAAAATTTAGAAATTGTTTAAAACTTCCAAAATTTTCAAAATTTCTGAAATTTTTCAAACTTCAAAAAAATTTAAAGCTTTCAAAAAATTTCAAAAGTATAAATATTTCCAAAATTATCTATATTTCCAAAATTTTCGAAAATTTCTACAATTTTCAAAAAGTTTTTCAATTTCAGAAAATTTGAGTAATTTTCAAACTTTCAACAAAAATTTTAAACTTTCAAAAAATTTTAATAACTTCCAAACTTAAAAAAATATTTAAACTTTCAAAAAATTTCAAAATTTTTAAAAATTTAGAAATTTTTAAAAGTTTCAAAAATTTTTCAAAATTACCAAAAATTTTAATAATTTGTCAAAATTTCCAAAAAATGTAATAATTTTCAAACTTTTTAACAAAATTTAAAACTAAAAATTTCAAAATTATTAAAAAAATTTAGAAACTTTTAAGAATTTCCAAAATTACTAAACTTTTTTGAAATTTTAATAAATTTAAAAAATTTTTTAAAAATTTCCAAGTTTCCAAAATTTTAAAAAATTTTCAAAATTTCTGAAATTTTTCAAACTTTTCAGCAAAATTTAAAGCTTTCAAAAAATTTCAAAAGTATCAATATTTCTAGCATTATCAATTTTTCCAAAATTTTTCAAAATTTCCAACATTTCCAATATTTTTTAAAGCTTTTAAAAATTTCATTGACCTATTGATCGAAAGAAACACTGAAATTCACTTTCTTCCCTAGGCCAGAAAGTAGAAGATGTAGCGGGAGGAAAGTAAAGTAGTCTGAAATGGCCACTTTTGATGCGCTACACAGGCGTCGAAAGTCGAACTTTCCGACGGGGCGCACAGTGGGGTGAAATCGGAAAACGAGGTTCAAAATGAC
>JAUELO010000096.1:2883334-2893366 GCA_032357855.1 Amphibolips quercusostensackenii | reverse complement strand
GATGTTTTTGTCCTCTTGGCCTATGGTTTCAAATAGTCATCGTTTTAAAATCAAGAAGTCTTTACGAAGGATTATTTGTGTTTTGGGTCTTTGATCTTGAAAGTAATGGTTTTAAAATAAGAAAGTTATCAGAAAGGATGTTTTGTTTTTTGACTTTTGGTCTTGGTTGCAAGATAAAGGAGTCTTTATAAAGGATGTTCTTGTGTTTTTGGACTTTGTTCTTGAAAGTGATGGTTTTAAAATAAGAGATGTTTTGTGTTTTTGGCTTTTGGTTTTGAAAGCGATGGCTTTAAGATAAAGAAGTCCTCATAAAGGATGTTCTTGTATTTTTGGCCCCTAATCTTAAAAGCAATGGTTTTAAAATAAAGGATTTTTTGTGTTTTTAGCTTTTTATCTTGAAAGTAACGGTTTTGAAATAAAGAAGTCTTTAAAAAGAATTTTCTTGTGTTTTTGGCATTTGGTCTTGAAAGTGATGGCTTTGATATCAAGAATTTTTAAGTAAGGATGTTTTAGTGCTTTTGGCCTTTGGTCATGAAAAGTGATGATTTTAAAATGACGATGTCTTTATGAGAAATGTTTTTTGTGTTTTTGGTCTTTTATCTTGAAAGTGATTTTTTTTAAATAAAGAAGTTTTCATAAAGGATGATTTTTGTTCTGGCTTTTGGTGTTAAAACTGATGGTTTTAAAATAAAGAAGTTTTTATGAAGGATGTTTTTGTGCTTTTCGCCATTGGTCTTAGAAGTGATGGTTTTAAAGCAAAGGATGTTTTTGTGCTTTTAGCCTTTGTTTCAAATAGTGGTTATTTTTAAATCAAGAAATCTTTACGAAGGATTGCTTATGTTTTTAGTTTCTAAACTTGAAAGTGATGGTTTTTTTTTAATGAAGAAGGTTTTTGTAAAGCCTGTTTTGTATTCTCCGTCTTTGGTCTTAAATGTGATGATTTTAAGACAAAGAAGTCTTAAACATGATGGTTCTGAGATCAATAAACTTTTATAAATGATGTTTTTGTGCTTTTGGCCTTTGGTCTTAGAAGTAATTGGTTTCAAATCAAAAAGTCTTTATGAAGGATTGCTTGTGTTTTTGGTCTTTGATCTTAAAACGATGGTATAAATTAAAGAAGTTTTAGCAAAGTATGTTTTGTATTTTTGTCCTTTAATCTTGAAAGTGGTGGTTTTCAAATGAAGTATGTTTTGTGTTTTTGGCCTTTGTCTTTAAAAGTGATGGTTTAAAGATGAAGAAGTTTTTATTAAGGTCTTTTCATGCTCTTGGCCTTTAGTCTTGAAAGTGATGGTTCCAATATAAATAAGGTTTTAGCAATGATATTTTGTGTTCTGGCTTTTAGTCTTGAAACTGATGGTCTTGAAATTGAAAAAAGCTGTATAAAGGATGTTCTTATGTTTTTGGCCTGTAATTTTAAAAGTGATAGTTTTAAAATAAAGAAGTTTTTATCGAGAATGGTTATTACTTTTGGCCTTTGGCCTTAAAAGTAATGGTTGAGAAATAAAAGATGTTATTGTGTTTTTGGTATTTGATCTTAACAGTGATGGTTTGAAAGAAAAAAATTCTTTATAAAGCATGTTCTTGTGTTTTTGCCTTTTGATCTTATGAGTGATGGTTTTATCATAAAGAAGGATTTAGCAAGAATGTTTTGGGTTCTGGCTTTTGTTCTTAAAACTATAACTAAAACTTTGTCCATTCGTCTTGGAAGTGATGGTTTGAAAGTAAAGGATTGTTTGTGTTTTTGGTCTTTGGTCTTCAAAGTAATGGTCTCAAGATAAAGAAGTCTTTGTGAAGGATGGTCTTGTGTTTTTGTCGCCTGATCCTAAAAGTGGTGGTTTTAATATAAAGAAGGTTTTAGCAAGAATGTTCTGTGCTTTTAGCTTTTTGTCTCAAATCTGATGGTTTTCAAATAAAGAAGTTTTTATAAAGGATGTTTTGTATTTTCTGCGTTTGGTCTTTAAAGTTATGGTTTTAAAATAATGAAGTTTTCATAAAGGATGTTTTGTATCTTTGGCCTTTGGTCTAAAAGGTGGTGAATTGAAAACAAGAAGTCTTTATAAAGGATGTTCTTGTGTTTTTGACCTTCAATTTTAAATCTGATGGTTTTAAAACAAAGACTTTTTTATAAAGAATGTTTTGTATTTTTGGACTGTGGTTTTTGAAATGATGGTTTCACAATAAATGATGTTTTGTGTTTATGGGTTTGGTCTGGAAATTAATGACTTCAAGATAAAGAAGTCTTTATGAAGGATGTTCTTATGTTTTTGGTTTTTAATTTTGAAAGTGATGGTTTTAAAATAAGGAATTCTTGGTAAAGGATGCATGTGTGCTTTTAGTTTAAAATCTGATAGTTAAAAAAGAAGAAGTTTTTATCAAGAATGTTTTTGTGCTTTTGGCCTTTGGTCTTGGAAGTAATGATTTTTAAAAATTAAGAAGTCTTTGTAAAATTTTTTTTGTGTTTTTGTCTTTTGGTCTAAAAAGTAATGGTTTTAAGATAAGGAAGTCTTTATCAAGGATGTTCTTGTGTTTTTGGCCTTTGATCTTGAAAGTAATGGTTTTGATACAAAGAAGGTTTTAGCAAGAATGTTTTGAGTTATGGTTTGGTCTTGAAAGTGATGGTTTAAAATCTAGAAGTCCTTATAAAGGTTATTTTTGTAAATATTTAATGTTCTAATAAAGCCTATTGACAAAAAAGTCCTTGAAATAAAAAAAAATTTGCATTCAGTGTAATAAAAAGTTAACATACCGAAAATAAATCACTAAATTTGCTCAACTATGTAAACTTCTTATTTAAAATTGTCCAGTTATTGAAAAATTAAATCTTGGTCTATTTAATTTTTATTATAATAAGTTTATAATTTCTTGAAGTATCAGGAGAATTGAATTTACAGATTCTAAAAATTCAATCAACCTAAATAAACCAAAAATGTTGAAATTTCTATTTTAAAAATTCTGCTTATTTAAACTATGTAATTTTTTTAAATTTTCTCTGAATTAGGATAAAATTTCACGAATTTGAAAGATTTAAATTAAAATTATTGAGTAGCACATGCTTTTAATTTATAATTGTATAGTTAATTATTTCAACTGAAAATTGAACAATATCATTTGATTTCACTTTTGTTTAATTTCAAGCGCTTATAAATTAAAATTATTTTATTCTTAAATTTTTTGTCTGAATTGATTTGATTTTGTTTATTTTGTAGTAACAATAAGTAATAGACCTTTATTTCTGAGTTTGCAGCTTTTAAATATTTCAATTTTAAAGCAAACCTTTTTTATTGTTGATATTTTAAACATTTCGGAACTTTATAAAATAAAAATTTGAGTTAGAACTACTTTAAAATGCACAACTAAAAATTTAAAAACAGACCAATTTTATTTCAAATCATGCAAAATTTCAAGAAAAGTCTAGGTCTTGTTGTCAAAATGATTTAGTATTTAAATACATTATCCTAGCATGATAATAAAGGAACAAGTATTTGAACTATTGACGGAATTTTTTTAAAAAAGTTTACAATTATTCGAAAAATTTATTATTATTTAAAAAAATTACAGCATTGTTTCAAAATGTAGTATTTTCGAAACAAGCGTGGATATTTTGGATTTTTTATTTTTATTTCTTGTGGAAACTGTTGTTCTTTCTATTGATTCAAGAGAAATAGAATTTTAAAAAATAGCGGTAGTTTTTCTAAAATACTTGAAAATAAATTTTCTCAAAAATTTTATTTTTTCAAATCTTTATTTTCTTTTTACAGTTCGATGGTAATATGTATATAAGCATATTCTCTGAGTTTCGTCCCTGGCAGACCACTACCTAATGACAACAATTATTTCTGAAAAAATCATGCTTTATGATTAAAAATAAAAAATTACCAGTTAAAAGAAACACATGTAAGCAGGATGATGTTGTTCGATCAAAAATTTAATGAAAAAACTATTTTGCTTTTTTTCTATATTTGGTTCCGCGTCGGTAAATTGACAATTACAAAATAATTGATATAGCAGCTTTCGCAATTTTGTTTTCATTAATGATTTATGACATGTTACCATACCAACAAAATTAAAAGGAGGATTTTAGGAAAAATTCATTTTCAAGAACTTGAGAAAAACTGCTGCAATGCTGTAATGATTCAAAATTTTCACGTTTTTTTATCAATTCAAATAACAGGAGTTCTGAAGCAAAATGAGGAGAGAAAAAAAATCTTTCGTAAAATACTGTATTCAGAAAATAAATCTGTCATTTTTTAAAAATTCGCGAATAATCTTCAAATGATTTGAAAAAATAAAATCTTGAGCAATCGGTGGAATACGTGTCCTTTCATTTTTACTCTAGAATGATATATCCAAAAGCCAAATGATTATGATATCCTAAGTATGATACCCTAGAAAACCTAAAATGGAATTTATTAATATAGATTTAATTTTATTTTCTCTTATTCGTAATAATGCGTTATTTTTATTTTACCTTGCATTTTTTTTACAGCTAAAATATAAAATATTCGTCGCTTAGTTCTTTAACATACATAATTAAAGAAAGATCAATAGATAAATATCTCAAGTGAAATTTACTTTTGACATGAAATATGTAAAAATGTCCAAGTAAGTGTTCTTACAAATTGGACTCTATGAAAGTAAAAGAAGTATATATATTCTTTCTAAGAAAAAGTTCGTGACTTTTCACTTGCGATGTCAGAATATAAAATTAAAGGAATTTCTACTGATAAAACTTTCGCGCGTGACCGTCGTGTTGACGTTTAAATATACACATACATACTTATTTCCTTCAAATAATAATTTTTAAAAAGGCTATAGCAATTATATAATTTTATAAAATAAAATTTTAAAAAATATTTAAAAAATAATAAAAATTCATTATCAAACCGAATACTCCGTTGCGAATTACAGTTAAACAATTTGCATAAAGCAGCATCCAATTATTACGTTAAGGTGCTTGGGGAGGGAGATGATTCAAAGCATTTATTAAGTTAGTTTCCTCTTTCTGATTATTTTTTTTTGACAACTAAAACCTGTTTTTTCTGTTAGCATTAATTTTTATACTTGTTAACTTATATTAAATCTCGTAAAACACCTGAAAATCACTAAAATCGTTTGAAATCTCTTGAAATCTCTTTTTAAAAAAATTGAAATGATTTAAATCTGTGAGATCATTTCCGAATCTTTCGATCCCGTTTACAATATTTTTTTAATGATTAAAAAAATTTTTAAAGCTCTTAATAATCCTTTAAATACCTTAAAATCCTTTATATTACTAACGGCTTTTTAGAAATTCTAATAAACCTTTTAAAATCTTACGAAATCCTCTAAAATCCATGAATATATATTAAAAAAAATTTTTTGAAATTCCCCAAAATACCTTTAAATCCTTTCTATTATTTGAAAATTCTCAGAAATACACATATATATATTTTTTTTTTTAATTTCTTAAAAGTCTTTTAAACTTCTTTGAAATTCCGTAAAATTAACGAAACCATTTCATATTTCTAAAAAAATCGTTAAAACTCCTAAAATTCTTTAGAAATATTTTCAAATGAAATATCTTCAAATCTCTTTAAATCTTTGTATTCTCATTAAAATCCCCTGATGTCTTTCAAAATTCGTAAAAAAAATCGATATCACATAAAATCTTTTCAAATTTTTAAAAATTCACGTGACCTATTTTGAAATCGCTTAAAATTCCTTAAAACTTTTTAAAAACTGTGAAAATTTGGAACTATTTCTAATTTGTAAAAATTTCTTACTACCCTTTAAAATTAATGAAAATCGCTTCAAATCTATTTAAATCAGTTAAAATCCTGGAAAAATGTCATGAAGATTTTTAAAAAATACAAGAATTTTATAGACTTGAGAAAGTGCAGAGTACGATAGATTTCAAAGATTACAATCAATTAAAAATTTTTTTTAGCTTATTTTGATGATTTCAAACCGACACAAAATATTTCATAAACAAAGGTTAAGAAAATATTTCACAAATATTTTAAAGTTTCATGAAGATTTCAAAAGATTTATTAAAATTTCACAAAGATTTGAAAGATTTTAAGGATTTCAAAGATTTTACAAGAAATTTTAATGATTCTAAAAGATTTCGGAAAGATTTTACAGATGTTTCAAGATTTCTCGCAAATTGAAATACATCAAATGATTTCAACGAATTCATAAAGATTTAAAAATATTTAAAAGATTTCACAAAGATTTAAAATTTTTAAGGATTTTTAAGACTTTTAAAAGAGTTTGAAACATTTCCAAAATCTTACGAATAAAAATCCCTTCATATTTTCTAAATTCCAATAAAATCTCCTAATTTCCTGTAAAATTCGTTGAAATACTGTTGTATCCCTGGAAACCTTTAAAAATCCGTCAAAACATCTTAACTACTTTTTTAATAATTAAAATTCTCATAAAACACCCCAAAGACAAATATTTAACTAAAATAGTTAAATATTTAGTTAAAAACTAAATTTTCAACTAACGAATCCCTTAAACACCCTTAAAACCCTTTTAACACTAAAATCCGTGGATATAGCTTGAATTTTTTTTAAATATCCTAAAATCCTTTTAAATCATGTGAAATCATTATATCCACTCTAAATCTCTTGAAATCCATTAAAATCCCAAAATCCTTCAAAATCTTTGTGATTTTTTCAAATCCCTTCAAATCTTCGAAATTTTATTCAAATTTCCCTGATATCCTTCACAATTTGTAAAAATACTTTGGTATCACATAAAATTTTCTGAAATTCCGTAAGTTATTTTAAAGTCTTTTCAAATCCCTAAAAACCCTTTAAAAACTGTGAAAATATTTATAAAATCATAAAATCTTTAGAAGCCAATACAAATTTTGTATAATATTTTAAAAGCCGTGGAAATCCCTTAAAAAGAATGAAATAACTTCAATTTCTGTGAAATACTTGGGAATCTTACAAGATTCCTTGAAATCTTTGAAATGACTTTAAAATTGATTGAAATCATTCAAATCCGTGAAAATCTTTTCGAATCTTCTGAAATTCCTCATGATATGAATATTGAATAAAATCGGTCTGGAAATCAGGCAACTAGATTTTTAAAAACATTAAACATGCTATATTTCCATTTGAAAAATAATTGCATTTATTGCGGATGAATAAAAATATATTTTTTTGTGACTGAAGATAAAGCAATGGACACGAGTCGAGAAAACGCCATTTTCACTATAATACAATGCTCTGAATGCAGGCCCTCTGCTCTACTGCGCATGCGTTGCATAAGGCGCTTAATTAGCTGCCGTTCGCGCGATTATTTAAAATGTTGAAAAACAAATTTTATTTATTATTAATAATTAAAAATAATTATACTTTAAAATGTTCAAGTAATACGTAGATAGGTTTCACTATATTCTGAGCCTCAGGTTAAAAAATAAAATGACTATTCAGTGAATAAAAAATATGTTATTAAATGTGATCTTTTTTATATATTTTCAAATATTGTTGCTAATTTATGCATTGATAATTTTGTATATAATATAAAATGGATAAAAGCATTTTACTACAAGTACAATTTGAAATATTTCACATTTATTCATCGAGGAATTGTAATTCAAATTTCATGAAGGTTAAATATAAAAGAGAAACTGGTAATAAATAGAGGTAATGAATAGAAATATAAAAAACAAAAATATATATTTTTCAGTTACCAGCATAGCTATTACATTCATTTCTTATAATGAATCATCGACGCTTTTTGAACTGGTTTTCAATTCCTCCTCAAGATGCGAAAAACACAAAAATATTTTAAGATTTTAAGGTCGTCTAACAAATTCATAAAAATAAAATTCTCGAAACTCTAAAATTTCCAAATAGGAAAATTTGCCAGAAATAAAAATTCCGTAGTTATAAAATTGCCGAGATTTAAAAATACCTAATTGAGGAATTCCAGACAAAAAATTGACGAATTATAAAATACCCGAAATAGAAAATTTCCGAACCTAAACAATTAAAAAATTTTTTTGTGTGATAAATATTAATTATTCAATCAAAATACAAGAATCAAACATTTTTATTAAAGAAACAAATTTTTTTTATTTTTAAAGTTTAACAAATTATTGTTTTAATCTTGAAAAACAATAGTTGAAAAAAAGTATTTCTGGATGAAAAATTTTGTTTGAAAAAGTGCATAGAAAAATTACGAAAAACGTTCTCAGAAATCGAATTTTTAATTGAAAAAAAATTCAAAAGAAACTTTGAAATAAATCAGTGCTGAGTTAAATTCCGCAAAGTTTGTTCCCACTTGTGTTAAAATTTATTTTTTTATGCCACTTTTATACATTTATAGTTATTTTTATTCAAACAATAATGTTAAAAAACTATAAAAATTTTAAAAAAATGTGCTTCATAAAAAATTGGATTATTGTATTTTCAATAAGTAAATAAATTTTATCCGTAAAAAAACTTTTTTAATTGTTTTAATTCAGGAATTTTCTATCCCGGATATTTTATAATTCATCAATTTTCTGTCGGGAAATTTATCGTTCGGAAATTTTGTAATTGGGAATTTTTAATTTCGTCAATTTTATAATTTCGTGAATTTTATCATCAGAGAATTTTCTAAATTATATATTTTACAGTGTCGAGAATTTTATTTTTCTTAATGTTTCAATCATCACTTATAATCTTTGAAAATTGTAGTACTTATTGCATCTTAAAAAATAACTATAAACCAGCTCGAAACGCGTTAGTGCTTTATTATAAAAAATAAATTTAACATCTATGCTGGTGATTAAGAAATATATCTTTCTTTTTTTTTTCATATTTCTATTTATTATCTCTATCAATTAGCAGTTTCCATTTGATGTTTAAGTTTCATAAAATTTGAATTACAATTTCTCGATAAATAAATGTTAAATATTTCAAATTGTACCTGTAATAAATTTTGCTCATCTATTTTAATTAATATAAAACATTTAAATGCATAAATTATTACTAATAATTAAAAAAATAAAAAAAGATTACATCAAATGAAATATTTTTTATTTACTGGATACTCATTATATTTTTTAACCTGATGCTCAGAATATATTGAAATCCATTCGCATGCTACTCGAACATATTTTAATATAATTATATTTAATTAATAATAATCAATAAAAAATGTATTTTTCAACATTTCAAATAAGCGCTCGAACGGCAGCCAATAAAGCGCCTTATGCGACGCATGCGCAGTAGAGCAGGGGACTGGCATGATCTTAACCATAGTTTACGAGTTGTGATGATGGATGTAGTTGTGTCAAATTCTTTATTTTCATTCACGAAAAATGCATTTAAAATCGTTTGCGATAAGCCTTACTCTTTTTAAAATAGTAATGGAGTAAGCGAAAACTTATTTTAAATCACTGCCCTGATTTATAGCTCGAATTCAATCACAGTTTGTCATTTTCTCATTGCTGCTAAAGACGTAGCAGACGACAACTTTTATTCGGTCGTAGGCAGTGGGTGGAAACTAAACGTTAAATGGTTGCGCAGTATTCGCGCGCCCTCTTAAATATGAAACCACTAATTGGAACTAAAATTCAATATATGGCCAAGTATGCCGGGAAATTCAAATGTTAATAAATGTAAAATAAAGGTGCAGGTATTGATTCGTGTAACAACTACAGATAAAAAATATTTATAATATTCTATTTCATTATAAATAAATAATTTTTTCAAATAAAATGGAATGTGATTAATATTTTTTATCTACACATTTTTTTCACGAATCAATAACCATAGCTTTTATCTATGTCATATAATGACGAGCAGCAGTCTAAAAATGTGAGTAGCGAAAGGTTTATTAATTAATACGAACATAATTTTATAAGTTTTACAAGAAGATAGTTGTATTTATAAAACTATTTTTACACAAATATGCATACATAGTAACAATGGTAGAGTTTTAAAAACTGAATTTAAAAATTCCACATAAAAATTTTGGAGTTCTCAAATTAAAACATTAAAAATTCATGTACACATGTTTATCGCTTCTTGACATGTAGCTTTT
>JAUELO010000096.1:2871812-2883234 GCA_032357855.1 Amphibolips quercusostensackenii | reverse complement strand
AAATGCCTTCAAATCTTTCATAATATTCGAAGATCATTTTATTGAGCTTCGATTGAGCTTTCTAGAGAGCCCCTGAAATCTTCCAAAAACTATGAAAATCTGTTATAATCCATTAAAACCCCAAAATTCATTTACAATCTTTAAAAATATTTTAAATCTTTTCTAACGCCATTAAATCCTCGAAATCTCATTAAAATTACCCTTGTATCCTTTGAAGTTTCATGAAAATACTTTATTATCACGTGAAATTTTTTCAAATCCTTGTGAAATTCAGTAAATTATTTGAAAATATTTTAAATTTCGTTAAAACCTTTTAAAAACTGTGAGAATCCTTGAAATATCTTAAAATCTTTGAAATCCCATAAAAATTCTGTATAATCCTTTGAAATCGGCAGAAATTCGTTAAAATCGGTAAAAATCCGTTAAAATCAGTTAAAATCCTTGAATGTTCAAGAAATATTTTCAGGTCTTACGAGATGCCTGGAAAATTTTAAAGTTCTTTTACAATTTATTGAAACGTTTACAATCATTTGTATGATTTTCTAAACCCTTGAAATCCTTTACAATAAATTTAAATCCATTAAAATTCTTTAGAATCCCTTAAAATCCACTATAGTACTCGAAGACACTTTAAAATTTTGTCAAATCTTTTAAACCTTTCACATTTCTTAAAATCCGTTGAAACTCCTCGAATCCTTTGAAATCTTTGAAAATCTTTTAAAATCTCATTAAATCTTTAAAAATTTTAAAAAAATCATTAAACTTCCTGACATCCTTCAAAATTTGTGGAAATAGTTCGATATTACATGAAATCCTTAAAAATCCTTCGAAATCCCGTGATTTATTTTGAAATTGATCAAAATCTCTCAAAATCTTTCAAAACCTATTAAAAATATGACAAGCCTTAAAAACTTCTAAAATGTTTCAACTCCCATAAAAGTTTCTATTAATGCTTAAAAATAGTAAAAACCCCTGAAAATTAATTAAAATATTTGAATTTTCACGTAAATATTATCAGATCCCTTGCAGTGTTTGACAATTCATTCCAGTCTTTCAAAATTAAAATGCCTTAAAATATCCTCAAATCTTTTTTAATATTCAGAAATCCTTTGAAATTGAATTATATTTTTTAAGATCTTCAGAAATCTTTTAAAACACGTGAATATACTTTGAAATTTTTTTAAATCTCTTGAAAGGCTTTGAAACCTTGTGAAATCATTTAACTCCTTACGAATATTTTTAAATTTATTAAAATATCAAATCCTTTCAAATTTTTGCAAATCTTTTAAAATCTCACTAAATTCCACCTGATATTTTTCAAAATTTGCCAAAGTACTTCGGTATCATATGAAATCCTTTAAAATCCTTTGAAATCCTCCGGAATCCTATGACACTTTAGAATCTCTTAAAATCCCTTAAAACCCCTCAAAACCTAAAAATAGTTTAAATTTCCTGAAATCTTTGAGATCCCTTAAACTTACTTCAAAAATTTGAATTGCCCTGGAATATTTTGGAATTTAACAAGATTTTTACAGTCCTTGGGAATATTTTCGAATTTCTTAAAATTCCTTAAAATATATTAAAATCGGTTTAAGTCTTTAATAATCCATTAAATTTCTTCAAAATCTGTTAAAATTCTTTTTAATATTCTGAGATATTTTGGTTTTTCTTGAAATCGTCAAAACCCTTTTATATTTTTTAAAATCCCTTAAAACCCTTGAAAACTGTACAGTTTTTTTATATCGTCTTAAATCTTTAAAATCCTATAAAAAATATTTATAATTCATTTAAGATCTTTTAAAATCTTTTGAAATTCTTTGACATCTCGTAAAATCGGCAAAATTCATTTAAATCTCTTTAAATCCCTTAAAATCCTTTTTAATCCCTTAAAACAACGAAAATAGTTGAAATCTCTGAAAATCTTGAAAATCACGTATAGCCTTTCAAATTCGTGGAAATCACTTACTATTTGTTCTCAGAGTATCCACCCTGTAAAACTAACTGGAAAACCTGAAAATCATGGAATTGTCAGAAAATTTTTTTTAAAGTTAGAGAATTTTTTTGAGAGCGTGACTAATTTTTTTTATTGCAATACTAAACTCAATAAAGACAATTTTTCAATTGTAAAAGTAGCTTTATATTAGTGTATTAAAATTTTTTGTTCAAAATTCGTTTTTTGTCTTAAAATTAATTTTTTTATCTGAACATTCAACTATTTTAGTTTTGGTTAAAAACTGATCGTTTTTGTCTAAGATTTAAGTATCTGGTTAAAAAGTTATGTATTTTGTTGAGATTTTATTCTTGTGGTAGAAAATTAATTTTATTCGTTCATCTTATTGATCAAAAATTTAACGATATGTTCGAAAAATTTTCTTTCGCTTGACTGAAAAATTTATCTTAGTTGAAAATTCGACGGTATATAATTACAAATAAAAATTAATTTTTTTAAAATATCAAGGGCTACATTTTTTATTTAAAATATTTATCTTTTATAAAAAAATTTCAATTGGTTTCAAGTCAAACTGTTTTGTTAAGAATTAATTTTCTAGCATAAGATTAATCATTTAATTAAAAAATTTTTCTCTTTAATAAAAAATGAACTACTTTGTTGAAAATTTGTTTTTTTTTTAGCTGAAAATTAATTTTTTTACTGATAATTTAACTATTTAGTTCAAAATTCGTCTTCTGGTTGAACACTAATTTTCTTAACTAAAAATTTATTTCAGAAAAAGTTAGTATCACCCTCCATATTTTAATTGTGTAAAAAGTTTTTTACCGATCACAGGGGTGAAGAATACAAAATTCGCAATTTTTTAATTTTTGCAACGTTTCGACAGCTTGCTTCGCTGACCTTTTCAGGCTTATATTATTTGATTAAAATATAACATCTAGTTCAAATTTTAAATTGACAAAACAAATTGCATAATTTTGTTAATTAGTCTAAATTTAAAAATTGACGTTTGCACGTCGTCTCGTCATCCTCACCTTACCAGACGACGTGCAAACGTCAATTTTTAAATTTAGACTAGTTGACAAAATTATATAATTTGTTTCGTCAATTTGAAATTTTGACATAATGTGATCTTCTGATTAAATAATATAAGCCTAAAGAAATCAGCGAATGAAGCTGACAAAACGTTGCAAAAAACCCCAAAATTGCGAATTTTTTATTTTACCCCTGTGATCGACAAAAAACTTTTTAAACTAAAAAATTTCTTTATTCAATTTTTGGTTGAAAAATGATTTTTCCCAGTGAAAAAATTTGTCTGATGAAATATAAATTGATGTTTTTAGTTTGAAATTCAATTATTTTAGTTGGAAATTCATCATTTTAAGTTAATTATTTATCACTTTGGTTAAAAATTAATTTTTTTGTGTGGAAAATTAATTTTTTTAACTAAATATTAAACTATTACATTTTTAGTTGAAAACTGATTTCTTTACTTCTAAATTCAACTACGTGATTGAAAATTGGTCTTTTTTAGTTGAAAATGTAACTATTTTGTTGAAAATTTAAGCATTTTCTTAAAAAATTGATTTTTTTTATACAAAATGAATCTTTTTGTTCAAAAATTAATTATATTATTTTAAGATTAATCTTTCTGGCTTAAAATTTATCTATTTTAGTAAAAGTTTTTTTTATTATAGTTGAAAATTGATCACTTTGGTTCAAAACTTGTAGTTTTTTGTAGAAAAGTAATTTTTTCCAACTGGAGATTTAATTATTCTATTTTTGGTCAAAACCTGTTTTTTTTCAGTTGAAACTTTAATTATATGGTTAAGATTTTTTTTTAGTTAAAGATTCTAGTACTTCTGTTAAATATTCATAATTTTAATTAAAAATACTACTTGTTGGTTGAAAGTAAAACTCTTTTGCTAAAAATCAAACTTTTTGGTTTAAAATTCATATATATTCTAGTTGAAGATTCATCATTTCAGTTTTTTTTTTTGAAAATTGATTTTTTTAACCGAAAATTTATTTAACACACTTTTGCTTAAAAACAGATACTTTCTATTTTGAAAATCAATTAAATGGTTAAAAATTTGCATTTTTTTGAAAATTCAACTTTTTCGTTAAAAATTTATTTATTTTGCTGAAAAATCGTCTTTTTGGTAGGCACTTATTCTCTTTGGTGAAAAATCTAGCCATTTGGTTAAGAATTTATCTTTCTTGGTAAAAATGCAATTTTTTACTGTAAAACTTAGGAACTTGAAGCGTTTTAAATTAAATCTAATATAGAACTAACATCAATTTTACTAAAATTTGTACTGAGATTAAAGTATAAAAAGATAAAATAAAAATTGGTTTGAGTTATTATTTAAATTCATGAAATTCAGAGAAATATTTTTAAAATGATTATTAATGCTTTCAGTATTATTTAATTATTTAATTGATCGATAGTGCTAATACATTTAAGAATATTTTGTAATATAATTTATTAAATCTTCCAAAAATCCCTCAAATCCTTTAAAATCCGTAAAATTTCTTAAAATCAGTTAGAATCACTGAAATTTCATGAAAGACTTCAAAATTTACAAGAATCATTAAAATCTTAAGAATGCCTTTTGATTTTTTTTTAAATTCATTGAAATCTTTAAAGGCCTTGGGAATATTTGCGAATCTTTTAAAATTCCTTATAATATATTAAAATGCGTTAAAATCTTCAAAAAGCGATTTAAAATTTTCAAAATCCCTTTTAATCCTCTATGCTATTCGAAAATCCTTTGAAATTCCATTAAATCTGTTAAAAGCTTAAAAAATCCTCTAATATCCGCGGATATATTTTGGAATTTTTTAAAATCCTGTGAGATATTCGAAACTCTTCCTAATATCCTGAAATCTAATAAAATCCTTTAAAACACTGAAAATGATTTGAAACCTTTAAAATCTTAAAAATTCCATTTAATCTTTTTAATTGTATAATGATTTAATAAGTGCAAATTAATCCTTTTTTCGACCGATGATGTTTATAAATTTTTAATTGTAGATTTCTTATGTCTTACGGTCTACATAAATTAAAAATCAAATTGAGCCAAAAATATTTCTCAACTTAAAATTTATTTTTATTGAATACTCCTTTAACAATCCTTTACGTACGTTTCGTTACAGTGCATACCTTTTCCAAAGTTTTTTAATCCTGAATACAATTATACTTAAAATAAGTAATATTAAAAAAACAATAAATAAGAAAATTTTGTAAGATAATATTTAAAAAAATTTTATTATTGTGATTTGAAACTATTTCAGTGACAGTTTTACGACTATTGAATTCTAAATTTTCTTTTTCAATATTTTTAATGGAGTTTTTAATATTTGCAACCAAACTTTTGATATTTTCTTAACATTCAAAGGAACTCCAAATTTATTACAACTAAAATTTTGGCAACCTCATCGGGGATTTCCACAGTTGATTAATTTTCAAAACATTTGTTTAACCTAAAATCAGTGATTTCTCTATTAAAAACTAAAGACCTACTTTTTTATAAATTAAACTTTTTTATACAATCTTATCTTTTTGTATATTTTAAATTTCGGAGACTTAAATTTTGTGAGTCAAAAAATTTATTGATAGAGCCATGAGATATAACTTTCAAAAATCGATATTTTAAGAAATTTGAAATCTGACATGATTTATGAATATTTTTCACAATGTTTTTAATTTATAAACGTAGGCATTTAATTTAAAAATTGAATTGATTTTTTTAAAGAAGAAAAGTTTGGAATATTTTAGTTAACCTACATACTGAAATTCTAAACATCAATAAAATTTATTGAATTATTATAAAATAATGTAATTTTTTTGTTATAAAATTTCCCACACTATAAATTTCAAATTTACTTTCACGCGCTTTCTCATTAGTGCTTGCAGTAAAAACTCGTCCAAGTTTATTAACGCTCATAATGTATACTGTCTTCATGTATCTCTAAATTGTCAATTTCTGTTCGTCCTTCCCAACCTCGATAAATTCTCTTAACTTAATTTAACAATGTAGTATTTAGGTGGGTGAAGTCTCGGTAAATTTTTTTGAGACTTTTAAAGCAATTACAACGTTTTTTTTTTAATTTGACTCAAACTTGATTTGAAAAGTTCCAAATTGACATTTATTATATGTTCTCTTTGTTCATGTTAAGTTACTAATCAAAATTTATCTTATGTTTGATTAACTCAAACTACTTGAGCTCAGGTACAATTTTTATATTATCTTGCGAAATTCATTCATTAATTTCTCGTTATTTTAATATTTACGCACAAGAAAAAGGAAAAAGTAAGAGAGAGACAGAGACAGAGATTTCTCGATCCAGACCCTGCCCGGTCGTGTAGTCGCTCGGTCGCTCGATCGCTCAGTCGCTCGATCGCTCGATCGCTCGATCGCCCGTTTTTTCAATTCACTCTCGTCCTAAAAAAGTTTCACTTCAGATATGATAAAATCTGATATATTTTTTTTAATTCAAAAATCTTTCATACGTAATTAATGGACGTCGACTAATCAAAATTTTAATTTTACGCTTGAATATTCATGAAATATTTTCTGATTCTAAAAACAATTTAATTACTTAGTTTGTGATTATTACGGCTAAGAGTTTTTCGTCGCACACGTGGCTTTTATTTTATGTAATTTGTTTAAAGCTTTCGCGATGCAAATATTTATCGAAGCTTCCCTTTACTTCCTTTTCCCCTTTCGTTTTTTCGCAGCAGCAGGAAGATTAATTGGGAAGAGCGAAGTCACCATTGCCGGGGCTTTTCGCCAATAGCGATGCTACCGCAGATTTTTTTAATTTAGAAAATGGTTTTCGCCCCTTCCTTTCATTTCCGGTTATCTAACACCCAGCGTCAGCGAATTCAGAAGTCATTATTTTTTTACGAATTTTTGCGATTGGACTCAGATTAGGGGAAACCTTCCTATAGTGGATGACGCAACTTACAGTAAATAATCATTAATTAGAAGCACAAATAAAAGAAAAATAATGAATTTTAATTTGAATTTATAAACACTTAGAGTGTATAAACGATTGATCAACTTAAATTAATTATTTTGAACATATTAGTGTTTTCAATTAATTATTATCCATTTTAGGCTACATTATCTACTGTAGCGGGAAATCGGTTACCCGAAATAGTAATATAAATAATTTAGTGTAATCCACTTGTGATCTAGAGTGATGAAAGTAATTCGGAGTAATCGCAGTATTCCAAAGTAATACACTTTTGAGCCGGAGTAATCGACTTGTAATTTGGTACTAATCTGGAATAATTCATCTCTAATCCAGTTTAACCCATTTGCAATCAGAAGTAATCCAGAGTAATACACTTATAATTCAGGCAATTTGGGTTAAAAATTCCTGATTTTGTTGAAAAATTAAAGTTTTTCGTGAAAATTAGTTGAATATTCATTTTTTATTTTTATTTATTTTATTCTTTTTAATTATTTCATTTATATATTGTTTGTTGTGATTATATTATTTTATTATTATTATTTTTATTGTTATTTATTATTTTATCATGATTTGAAAGATTTTATTTATGATTCACTTCATTTTTTCATATTCAGAAAAAAAAGTTTTGTTAAAAATCAGTCTTTAACGGTTAAAAATTCAACCAAAAGTTTGGCAGACAATTCATTTCTTCAGTTGAAAATTACTTTCTTAACTGGAAATCTAACTGTTTTATTTCAATGAATAATTTTCTTTCTTAGTCTAAAATAAATTATTCATATCGTTGAACTTTCGTTTTTTTGTGTGGAAAATTATGATTCTTCCTTGAAAATTAAACTTTTTGGTTAGAAACTGAACAATTTTTTTTCAAAAAACGTTCTTTCTTGTTGAAAATTAATTTGTTTAACTGAAAATTAAACTATAACATTTTTGTGTGCATATTTATCTTTTTTAGTTAAAAATTCAAATATATTGCAAAAAATTCATGTTTTTTTGTTAGAAATTTAACTTCTTATTTGAAAATTCATCTTTTTGATTAAAAATTCAAACATTATGGTAAAAAACTTAATTAATATTTTAGTTGAAAATTAATTTTTTTTTTAATTTAACAACTTTGTTTAAAAATGGTTGTTTTTTGGGTAAAAATGTATTTTTTACTGAAAATTTAATTATTTGAAGCGAAAATTCATCTCTTTCGATAAAAATGTAAATATTTCGCTGAAAACTAGTTTCCTTCTTTAAATAATTTTTTTATATTAAATATGTAACGATACCATTTTTGGTTGAAAATGTATCATTTTTAGTTAAAAATCTAACTACTCGATTGTAAATTCGTCTCTTTAGGTAAAAAATTAATCTTCCGGGTTAAAAAATTTTTAAAAATCAATGTTCAACTCAAAGACATAACTTTTTAACCAAAAATGGAATAATTATATTTCCAAATAAATAAAATTAAGCCATTACTAAGCCACGACGAATTTTGTACAAAATAGCTTTATTGTCATTTAAGTAATTTAATTTAAAAATAAATAATTAAATTTCAATTTCAGAAGAATTATTTTTTATCAAAAATACAAAACTTCAACAAAGTACATTAACTTTTAGCAAAATATTTAAATTTTCTAAAATAAAAAGACTCATTTACAATCAAAAATGGAACAGTTGAACTTTCAGATGAACAAAATTAATTTATAATAAAAAAACGAACTTTTAATAGAACGGTTAAAATTTTCATTAAAATATTTAAAGTTTTAACTAAAAATATAAATTTCCAAGCAAAATATTTAATTTTCTGATGAAAAAGATGACTTTTCAATAAAATATACCTATTTCTCAGGTCTTATATTTCCCCTCTCTTTATTTCCCCGAATTTGTGCCACTTGCCCTCCCCTCATTTTCCACCACTTCTTCTATTTCATCTACCGTCATTATCTGTCACACCCCCTACTTACCCTCCCTTTATTTACTCTACTTTTCCTCTTCCTATTTCCCACAATTTTTCCTAACTCATCGACATTCCTCTACTTCCCCTACGCACACTTCAACATTTGCTTCTCCTCTCTTCCTTAACTTCCTTCTTATCTGCTCCCTTCATATTTCTTATCACTTTTTCTACCCTCTCATTGCTCTTCATATTCCCTTTTTACCTATTCCTCAGTTCTCCTCTTTCCCCTTACTTCATCTACACTAAGCTCTACTATTAACCCTTACCTTATTTGCCACCACACCTCCTATTTTACCTACTCTCATTTTAAATCACACCCCCTACTCCCCCTCCTTTTATTTCATCTACTTACCTTTTTCTTATTTCCCACCACTTTTTCTACCTAATCTGCATTCCTCTACTTCCTTTTCCCACACTTCAACATTTGCATTTGTTTTGTCACTATTCTCCCCCCTGATTTCCCCTTATTTTTCCTACTCAACTATTTCTGAGGTCTCCTACTTTCCCTCTCTTTATTTCCCCTTAGTTGCACTACTTACCTTCCCCTCATTTTTCACCACTTCTCCTATTTCACCTACCCTTTTTTTCTGTTACACACTCTACTTACCCTTTTTTCATTTCCTCCACTTACACTCCTCTTATTTCCCATAACTTTTACTTCCTATCTACATTTTTCCATTCCCCCTCCCCCACACTTTAGCATTCGCATTCCTTCCCTTCCAAAACTTCTTCCTTATCCACTTTCTCTATATTTCCTATCACTTTTTCTACCACCTCATTTATCCTTATTTTCTCTACTTATCTATTTCTCAAGTCTCCTAATTTTCCTCTCTTCATTTCCCTATCTTTTCACTACTCACCTACCACTCGTTTTCCACCACTTCTTTTGTTTCACCTACCCTCATTTTCCGTCACACACCCTACTTACCCTTTCTTCATTTTCTCTACTTATCCTCCTCTCAAATCTTACTACTTCTTCTACTTCATCTATCCTCATTTCCCTTTACGACCCCTACTTACCTTTCCCTAATTTCCCTCCACTTTTTTAGCTTTACCTACCCTCACTTTCCTCAAGTCTCCTACTTGCCTTCTCTTTATTATCTCAAATTTTCACTACTTACCTTACCCTCATGCCCTAACACATCATCTATTTCACCAACCCTTATTTTCCGTGAGCCCTCTACTTATTCTCCCTTTATTTTTTCTACTTACAATACTTCAACATTTGCTTCCTCTCTCTTCCCCAACTTTTCCCTTATATATTTCCTCAATATTTTCTATCACTTCTCGTATCCCCACATCTTCCTATTATTTCCCCTATTTACCTATTCCTTAGGTTTCCTTATTCCTCTTCCTTTATTTCCCCTAAGCTTTACTACTCACGCTTTCCTTATTTCTTGCCACATCTCCTACTTTACCCACCCTTGTTTTCCGTCATACCTAATAATTACCCTCACTTTATTTATTCTAATTACCCTTCCCTTATTTTCCATCACTTCTCCTACTTTACCCACATTCCTCTACTGCCCCTTTCTACACTTCAACATTCGCTTTACCTTCCTTCTCCAATTCTTTCTTATCTACTTTTCCAATATTCCCTATCACTTTTTCTGCACGCTTATTTTTCCTTAGTTTCCTAACTAACCTATTCCTGAGATCTTCTACTTTCCCTCCCTTCATTTCCCCTAAGTTGCACTACTTACCCTACCCTCATTTACCACCATATCTCTTACTCTTCCTACCCTAATTTTCCGTCAGACGCTATACTTACCCTCCCTTAATTTCCTCTACTTACTCTCCTCTTATTTTCCACCACTTGTCCTACTTTATCTATTCTCATTTTCCTTTACGTCCCCTAATTACCCTTCTCTCATTTCCCACCATTTTTTCTGCTTCACCTACTCTCATTTCCCCTCACGTCCCGAACTCACCCCCCCATCATTTCCCCTTACTACCTGAAGACTTAATTCCCCTATTTTCTATCTATTTATTTCCCCTACTTTTCCTCTCCTCATGAGTTGTGAGTTGTTAGAAGTTAGAAGTTAGGGGTTAGGAGTTATGAATTAGAAGTTAGGAGTTTTCTTCACTTCCCCTTCTTAAAAAAGCACGGGACAACGAAATCCTAAATAATAACATACTTTATCGCTGGGAGGTGGAGAACCTGACTGATTTGAAAAGGAATCGATCTTTGAATTATCGAATAACTATTTTCAGTAACTTATGAATCCAAAATTAGTCCGAAATTATAGATTTTTAATGCCTTAGATTGTGTTTTTCGCTTATCTTATATTCTTTTGGAAATCCTTAGACTTGGATGAAAATATCCTGTGTCGTGTGAACCGACCTAATTGTTCTGCTAAATTTAACGTGAATATATAAGAAGCGGTTCGAGTTTCTGCAGCGCATGTGGTGAACACGTTGCGACTTCGAATGAACACCCCAACGGTAGGGTCAAAGATGGCAAAAGGGGTGAAGTGCTGGCTCGCGCCAGACACTGAGTTCTATTTCCCCACTAAACGAATTTTCTCCTTTTATTTTATTTT
>JAUELO010000096.1:2861504-2871712 GCA_032357855.1 Amphibolips quercusostensackenii | reverse complement strand
TCTCCTTTTATTTTATTTTTCCTTCTTTTATTCTTTCTTTTTTATTCCTTCAAGTTCGGCTTTTCTTGTCCTAGCTCAAACACGAACACGTATCTCTCCTTAAAATTTTATTGACATTATCCTCTGTACGATTTATAGCCTCTGTTCCACGTAATCACTATTTTATTGTCTCTCCATAGTAGTGGGTTACATATCATCCAGTCTATTTTATTAGTGCTTGATTCCAATTTTATAACCTGAAAATACAAGCATTCTACTAAACTCGTCCAATTAAATTCCTTGTTCGCAAGTTATTTTATAATTGGACAAAAATAGAAGGTCAGCTCAAGATTAAAAACAATAATTAAGTTTTATAAGGGAAAGTCGAATTATTATGCAAGGCTGATTTTTAAAATTTTGAAAGGATTTTAACAGATTTCAAAAGATTTTAAAAGATTTTAATGGATTTTAAAGGATTATAAGGTATTTTTAAGAATCTCAAAAATGTTACGGATTTTAGGGATTTCACAATGTTTTCAAAGAAGTGAAGATACATCAAAGGATTTCTAACAATTTCGAGAAATGCAAAAATATTTTCACGAATTTTAAAGGAAATCAGGAGATTTTAATGGGATTTTGAAAACTTTCCGGGGGTTTTATTATATTTTAAGAAATCTTAGGTAATTTAAAAATATTTGCAAAGATTTTAAACAATTTTCAGGTATTTTGATGGGTTTTGATAGATTTAAGGGAGTACCACCGATTTTTAGGGGATTTTGAAGGATCTTAAGAGGATTTAGTAATTTTTCCACGGATTTTAGGGATTTTAATCAATTGCAAAGGAATTTTAATGATTTCAAGGTGTCTTGTGAATTTTGAAATATTTCACAGAAATTTAAGGATTATAACAGATATAAAGGGATTTTTACGAATTTAAAAGTTTTTAAAGATTTGGCAGACTTCAAGCGATTTAAACGATTTTCACGGTTTTTAAGGGTTAAAAAAGATTTTAAGGGATTTTAAGAGATTTAAAAAAGTCTCGCCAATTTTACGGGATCTCAAAGGATTTTAAAAGACTTCAAAAGATTTTTGAGGAATGTTAAATAATTTCATAAAATTTTGAAAATTTCAGACAATTTAAAAAAATTGTACAGTTTTTCAAGGGTCTTAAGGAATTTTCACAGATTTTGATGGATATTACGTGATTTTAATGATTTTATAAAAATTTGAAGGGACTAAAGAGATTTCCAAAGATTTTCAAATATTGCAAAGGGTTATAAGGGTTTTAAAGTATTAAAAGAAATATAAAAGGCTTTGAAGATTTTATGGGATATCGAAGAATCTCCGAATATTATAAAGAATTTTAAGGAATTTTAAATAAATTTAAAAGCTTATAAAAGACTTCAATCCATTTTAATATATTGTAAGGGATTTTTAAAGATTCGAGAATATGACCAAGGATTTTAAAGATTTAAAAAATTTTTAATATTTTAAGGGATCTCGTAAAATTTCGATATATTTCAGGGAAATTCAAGTTTCAAAAGTAAGTTTGAAGGATTTTCACGGATTTTAAAATATTACAAGAAATTTTCATGTTACTTTACATATTTTAGGAAATTGCAAGGATTTTCATAGTTCTAAAAGGGTTTTTTGAAAGAAAATTCTAAAGAATTTCATGTCATGCCAAAGTACTTTTACGAATTTTAAATGATATCAGGGGATTTTAATGATTTTTTAAAGATTTTAATAGATTTGAAGGGATTTCAGAAGATTTTAAACGGTTTCAGGGGTTTTAATGAATTTTAAGGTATTTAAAGAGATTTCGACAATTTTCCCAAAATTTCTAAGTATCTCCTTATGAGGGATCTTCAAGAATTTTCAACAATTTCAATAAGATTCAGAAATATTTCTGCAGATTTTAAAGATATCAATTAATTAGAAAGGCATTTAAAAGATTTAAAGGGATCTTATAATGATTTTTGAAGATTTTGATCGATTTAATGATATTAGAAAAGATTTTAAAAAACTTTAGTAGTTTTTACGTATCGTAGGAGTGTTTACGAATTTAAGATGTTTTAACGGATTTGAGCAGTTTTAACAAATTTTAAAAAATGCAAAGGGGTTTTGACAATTTGACAGAATTTCAAAGTATCTCAATATATTATAAAGAATTTTAATTGATTTTAAAGAATTTTAATGTATTTTAAAAGATTTTTATGGATTTTAATGGATTTTAATATATTGTAAGGGATTTCAAGCGATTTATAAATATTTCTGCTAATTTCGAAGATTTTAAATGACTAGAAAGATATTTCATAGCTTTTAAGGTATCTTGTAATGATTTTTTTTTATCCTCAGGTATTTATTGAGATTTTAAAAGATTCTATAGGATTTTAGAATTTTTTACGAACCTTTGGAGTTTTAACGGATTCTAGGAGTCTTAACGGATTTAAGAAGTTTTAACGGATCTTAAAAGTTTTAACAGATTTTAAAAAATGTAAAGGGGTTTTGACGATTTGACAGAATTTCAAAGTATCTCCATATATTATAAAGAATATTAATTGATTTTGAAGATTTTTAATGTATTTTAAAAGATTTTTATGGATTTTAATGGATTTTAATATATTGTAAAAGATATTAAGCGATTCATTAATATTTCTGCGAATTTCAAAGATTTTAAATTATTAGAAAGATATTTTAAACATTTTAAGGTATATTTTAATGATTTTTTTTATCCTGAGGTATATTTTAAGATTTTGTAAGATTCTATAGGATTTAAAATTTTTTTACGAATTTCAGGAGTTTTAACGGATTCTAGGAGTTTTAACGGATTCAAGAAGTTTAAACGGATCTTAGAAGTTTTAACGGATTTTAAAAAATATAAAGGGCTTTTGACGATTCAACAGAATTTCAAAGAGTCTCCATAAATTATAAAGAATTATTATTGATTTTGAAAAATTTCAATGTATTTTAAAAGATTTTTATGGATTTTGATGGATTTAATATATTGTAAGGGAATTTAAGCAATTCATAAATATTTCTGCCAATTTCAAAAATTTCAAATTATAAGAAAGATATTTTTGATATAATTGAGATATTATTGAGATTTTAAAAGATTCTAAAGGATTTCAGAATTTTTTACGAATCTTAGGAGTTTCAACGGATTCTAGGAATTTAACGGATTTAAAAAGTTTAAACGGATCTTAGAAGTTTAAACGGAATATAAAAAATCTAAAAGGGCTTCGAAGATTTGACAGAATTTCAAAGTATCTCAATATATTATAAAGATTTTTAATAAATTTTAACAGATTTTATTGAATTTGAATGGACTTTATGATATTGTAAGGGACTTCAAGAGATTTGGAAATATTCTTGCGTATTTTAAAGATTTTAATTAATAAGAAAGGCATTTCAAAAATTTTAAAGGAATCTTTTGATTATTTTTTGAAGATTTTGAGGAATTTAATGAGATTTTCAAAGAGTACACAATTATAGGAGTTTTAACGGATTTGGGGAATTTCAAAGGATACTCGGAATTTTAGCAAATCTTAGGAGCCTTTAAAAAATTCATATATTTTGAAAATTTTAAAATCAAAATTCTTAGTGAAGAAAAAAGATTTTCGAACAAATTTAACGGCATTTGAAGGGGCAAGACTTATACTTTGAAATGCTGCGTACATTTTTTCGAAAAAGAATGTCGCCATGCTACGTAACCTCGAAAATAGGAAAAAACGGCGTTTTTCACATTTTTAGGTTAGGATCTTTAAAAAGCCTGATGTGATAGAGCAATTCTAAGCTTGGATTGAAATTCAGCGACCGTAATTCTACGAAAAATGACTAGTCTCGGATTTTAGAAATTTTAACCGATTAAAGGAGTTTAAACGGATTTTAAGAAATGCAAAAATGGTTTCGACGATTTAACAGAATTGTAAAGTATCTTAATATATTATGAAGAATTTACAGGGATTTTAAAGAATTTTATTGGATTTTTAAGATTTTAATGGATTTAAATGGACTTAAATATATTGTAAGGAATTTTAAGAAATTCAGAAATATTTCTGCGGATTTCAAATATTTCCATAAATGAGAAAGGCTTTTCAAAGATTCAAAGGAATCTTGTAATAATTTTAAAAGATTCTAAGAGATTTAAGGAGTTTTACGGATTTTTCGAATTTTGAAAGATTTGCGGAGTTTCAACGAATTTTGGGAATTTTAACGGATTTTGAGTGCTTAAAGGATTTTGGGAGTTTAAAGGATTATACAATTTTTAACGGACTCTAGGAGTTTGAACGGATTTTAGAAGTTTCAACGATCTTAAGAGTTTCAACGGATTATATTAAATATAAAGGGGTTTTGACGATCTGACAGAATTTCGAAGTATCTCAATATATCAAATAAAATTTTAAGGTATTTTAAAGATTTTTAATGAATTTTTAAGATTTTGATGGATTTAAATGGACTTTAATATATTGTAAGAAATTTGAAGAGATTCAGAAATATTTCTGCGGATTTTAAATATTTCAATAAATCAGAAAGGCTTTTCAAAGATTTGAAGGGATCTTGTAATGATTTCGAAAGATTCTAAGAGGTTTTGTAAGTTTAAACGGATTTTTCGAGTTCTAAAAGATTTGCGGAGCTTTGCGGATTTTAGGGGTTTTAACAGATTTTGGGTGTTTAAAAGATTTTTGGAGTTTAAAGGGTTATACGATTTTTAAGGGTTTTTAGGATTATCACCGAATTTTTCGAGTTCTAAAAGATTTGCGGAGCTTTAGCGGATTTTAGGAGTTTTAACAGATTTTGGGTGTTTAAAATTTTTTGGAATTTAAAGGGTTATACGATTTTTAACGGTTTTTAGGAGTTTTAACGGATTTAAAAAACTTTATCGATTTCAAGAGTTTTAACGGATTTGAGAAGTTTCAACGGATTCTAAGAAATATAAAGTGGTTTTGACGATTTGGCCAAATTTTAAAGTATCTCCATATGTTATAAAGAATTTTAAGGTATTTTGAAGATTTTCAATGGATTTTAAAGATTTTGATGAATTTTAATGGACTTTAATATATTATAAGGAATTTCAAGAGATTCAAAACTATTTTTGCGGATTTAAAAGACTTCAATTGATTAGAAAGTCTTTTCAAAGATTCAAAGGGATCTTGTGATGTTTTTGAAAGATTCTAAGAGATTTTAGGAGTTTTTACGAATTTTTCGAGTTTTAAAGAATTTGCGAAGTTTTAACGGCTTTTAGAAGCTTTAACAGATTTTCGGTGTTTAAAGGATTTTGGAAGTTTGAAGGGTTATACGATTTTTAATAGATTTTAGGAGTTTTCATGGATTTTAGAAATTAAAAAAATTTTAAGAGTTTTAACAGATTTGAGAAGTTTTAACGGATTCTAAGAAATATAAAAGGGTTTCGACGATTCGACTGAATTTCAAATTATCTTCATATATTATGAAGAATTTTAAGGTATTTTAAAGATTTTTAATGGATTTTACAAAATTTTAATGAATTTTAATATACATTTTAAGAAATTTATAAATATTTCTGCGTATTTTAAAGATTTACAATAATTAGAAAGGCATTTCAAAGATGTAAGGGATCTTGTAATGATTTTTTGTAAGATTTTAAGAGATTTGAAAAGATTTTAAAAGATTATGCAGAATTTCAGGAGTTTTAACGGATTTCGGGAGTTTATAATGATTTTCGGAGTCCTAACAGGTCTTATGAGCTTTAACGGATTTTAGGAGTCTTAACGGATTTTTAAAAATATAAAGGGATTTCGACGATTTGATAGAATTTTAGACTATCTTTATATCTTACAAGGAATTTTAAGGCATTAAAAAAAATTTTAATGTATTTCAGAGATTTTAATAGATTTTATCAAATTTTAATATATTGCAAAAGATTTTAAGAGATTTATAAATATTTTTGCGGATTTTAGAAATTGAAGTTAATTTGAAAGGCATTTTAAAGATTTGGAAGGGGTCTTCTAATGTTTTTTTTTAACATCTCGAGGGATTTAATGAGACTTAGAAGGATTCCAAAGGTTTTTACAAGTTTTTAAGGATTTTCGAAGTTGTAACGGATTTTAGGAGTTTTAACGGATTTAAGGAGTTTAAATAGATTTTCGGGGGTTTTAAAGGATTATAGGATTTTAAATAGATTTAAGGAGTCTTAACGGATTTTAGGTTTTTTTAAGAATTTAAGGTGTAAACGGTTTTAAAAAAATGTCTAGAAATTTCGACTCCGAATACTGAAAAGTATTTTAAGCAGTTTTAAATAATTTCAATAACTTTTTATACATTTTGATAGATTCTAATTCATTGTAAAGGATTTCAAGTGTTTCGAAAAATATACCTCAAATTTGAAAGATTTTAATGAATTGTGAAAGGACTTTGAAGATTTAAAGAGATCTGTGGAAGATTTAAAAAATTTTCTTAATTATTTAATGATTTAAACTGATTTTAAGAGAAAACTACTGATTTTAACGGATTATAAAGAATGTTTATGGAATTTTAAACATTCCAGGATATTTTTAAAATTCTTACAATTTCGGAGGGATTTATGGGAATTTAAAATATTTTTAAATGAGTTACTGGTTTTCAAAGGATTTAAAAAAGATTTAAGGTGATAGTAAAGTATATTTTCAGGCATTTTGAAAGATATAAGGAAGATTTATATGAGATTACGATGATTTGAAGGCATTTAAAGAGATTAAAAATATTTGCAAAGATTTTAAATAATCTCAGGTGTTTCAATGGATTTTAAGAGATTTTCATAGTTTTTTTTAAGATTTCAAAGGCTTTCTTGAAAGCTAAGTTGAAACTCAATCGAATGATCTTTAAATATTATAAAGGATTTTGACGTATTTTGAGGAATTTAAATGGCTTTTAAATGTTTTAAATAAATTTTAAAATATCAGGAGGAAATTTTATTGGATTTTAAAAATTTCAGGAAATTTGAAAGATTTTTGCATTTTTTAAAGGGTTGCAGAGGATTTTAAGAAAATATTCAGATTAAAATTTAGTTTTTAACTAAAAATTCGACTATGTAAGTTGAAAATTAAACTATTTGGCTAAAAATTTATCTTATTTAGCAGTTGAAAATTAGTCTTTAAAAAATTTTATGAGATTTTGAAATATTTCAAAAGAAGTGAAGATATTTTAAAGGATTTTTAAGAATTTCAAAAGATACAAAAGTATTTCCACGGATTTTGTAGGAAGTCAGGTAATTTTATTAGGATTTCGAAACTTTTAAGGATTCAGAAGATCCCAAAGTATATCAAGAGATTTAAGAGGGTTTTGTAAGATTCAAGGAATATTTTAAAATCTTTGTGAACCCTTGAAATTTCTGTGAAATCTTTTCGAAATCTTTTGCAATCTTTCACATTTAACACAAAATCCTTAAAATCCTTAAAGTTTCAGAAATCTTCAAAATCTTTGTAAAATTTTATTAAATCTTTCGAAATTTTGGAAATATTTGTGAAATCTTTTTTTAATCTTTCTGTGTAAAATCTGTTGAGTTTGTTTGTAACCATTGAAATCTTTTGAAATTTTCTTAAATTTATTGAAACATTTTTAAATCGTTTAAAATCTGTAAAATGATGGAAAATCTTTATGAACTCTTTGACATATTTGTGAAATCTTTCCTAACTATTTTGTGATCGTTTAAATTTACTGTTATTTTTTTAATATTTGTGGAATCTTTTAAAATTTTGAAAAAATTTGAAATCCTTGGAAATATTTTGAAACCTTTGAAATCTATTATATAGTGCACTTTCGGAAATCTTTGAAATTTTTGTAATCTTTGTGTAATCTTCGAAATATTTTAAAATCTTTAAAAAAATTTGAAATCTTTTAAAATCTTTAAAAAAATTTTGTAACCTTTTGAAATCTGGTGTTTACTCGAAACCCGAATTGTCAAACCCTCGAAAAATTTGTTGCACAGAATGGTTTATTCTTATTCTCAAACTGAATTGACATAGAAATTTTCAACTTGTCCACAATATCAAAGTTTGTTCATTGCAATCTATAAAATAATTAGTACAGTTTACAAAAAGTGCCCTCAAATCTCCTTATTCATTCTGAAATAAATAAAAAATAAATTCTATCTTGATAAATAAAAAACTTTTCAGTAGCAACATTCCTTCTAAAAGAGATGTTTCTTCTTATAATCTTATAATGTCTGTGATTGTCCAGAGCGCCCTATTGCGGACACTAGTTAAGCTTGATGGCCAATCAAGTATGTTTTGAAAAACCCGGAAGGGCGGAAAGCCAAACCGGATTAGTATTATATCCATTGTCCCTATTGATGTTATCAGGGTGTTCCAACACTAGAAGGGCCGGAAAGATCGCGTAACTAAAAGAGCTCGTGGTCTAAGTTGGACTCTAGCCACATTTTTACAGTTTTAATCAACTTCGCATAGATACTAAGTATCCAATAGTAGGAAAAATCATTAAACGTTGACGCCCCAAAAAAACTTTCAGGAGGGCAGGAGCGTTTTAAATGTCAAAAAGGTCCAAATTGAACCCTACGGTCCTTTTAGTGTTGACATTTTGATTGCTTTTCTATGTTTTCTTGGGAAATATTGTATGTTTTTGCGATGATAGTTGTTTTGTCAAATGAAATAATACGTCCTTATTCGATATGATGCTCAGCTAGTGCTGAATGCGTAAAATGTTTTAGCCTGACTTTACTCTCACGTTTCTTTACACCTTGGCTTACCGCTCTTCCGGGGTTTCCCGTATAGATTTTGCCACAAGAGCAAGGCTTTTAATTACTCTTAGCACTTCAAAAAAACAACAGTTCTAAAAGCAAAAAATTTAAATTCAAGATTTTCGTGTGAACTACAAGGATATTTTCAGGTTTTCAAGGTTAAAAAAATTCCAGATGAATTCCTGGTTTTCAAGGTTTTTAAGGTCGCTGAACACTTTGATATAACTTGAATAATTAGGCTTGATTTAACTTAAATTGAATTAATTTATTTAAATTATCTTCAACTTAAGTTGTTTTCAAGGAAACTAATAAAATCAGGGCATTTAATATAAGAAAGGGTGCAACTCAATAATCGGAATTTGGTAGTATTACTTGTGTTCGTCACGTTTTCTCGAGTTCAGTCTCAATTCTAGGACATTTTAGGCGTCTCTTAAATTCCAGTCTTAAACTTCTCGTATATACACATAATTTCCTTTTATTGTCTTTCTGTCGTCGCGTATTGTCTGCTCCCTTCCGGTTTCCCTATTCCTGTAACTCTGGTCTTAAAACTTTATCGGACCTTATCCACTTGCTTTTCCTAGATTCACTTTTATTATTCATTGCAATCAACATTTTATTATCTCTCTATTGTTGACTGTCCTTTTTGTCGATTTCGATTACATTCCACATGAATTCACTCGATTTTCTTTCAAGTGTCTTTATCGATGCTGAATGCAATTTTGGAAGTAGGGTGCTACTTCAGTTCAGAAATCTATTTCTGCAGCTTAGATATTTTCTAATTTATTTGATCCACAACTTATGACTTAAAAATATTTAAGGGATCATCCACAAATCACTTAATACGGTTCAAGGGATAGGGGGTTGATAAATTCCCATTACTTTTTTTGAGGAGTCGCAGCCAAGGGGTATGGGAATACCTACAGTGAGAAAAATGTTTACTAAAATATATTATTTTTCAATGAAAAAGATGAATTTTCAACCAAGAAGATTAATTTCCGGCAAAAAAACAAAGTTTCATAAAAGTGGTACCATTTTTAACTGAAAAAGGTAAATATTCAACTAAACTAGCTGTGAATTCGATCTCGAGTGTTTCCACTTTATTGATGGTACTCATTTCACGAGCACTTTGCTTCCCGTTAGCAAATGGATTTGCTTCCTCATAGAGGAAGCATTCGTGATTTTTAAAATAATAGACAAACTAAATTTTTCATTTTTATCAATTTAAGAATAGAAATTTACAGCAAATAGAAAATTACAAAATAACGCAAAAATTTTTTTAAATATAATAACAAATCAAAAAATCAAATTTTGTTTTAAAAATACTAATTTTTCCAGATGGAAAAGGGGAGGAAAAAATTCTGTCGCACCCTATCCCTTTCCCAGCTTTATGAATTTTTTACAAAAATTGTCAGAATTATTTTATTTGAAAATTTATAATTAAAAAGTCTTTTCTATTTATGCATCAACTTTGAATTATGTTGATGAAAAAGTTTTTCTGTTTACAACAGATGTTTCT
>JAUELO010000096.1:2840758-2854530 GCA_032357855.1 Amphibolips quercusostensackenii | reverse complement strand
ATCCAGCTAGTTCCAAACTCCAACGAAGGTAAATATTCATTTTCACTTGAACTCTTTTCATCTGATGGAAAGTCTTCGTTTCACATGTTCTTTCTCTTTAACAATTACGAATCTGTATAGATTAATATTAGTAAAATATTTATTTCTTTTAGTTTATTAGATCTCTTCTGAGAAAATTAAAGAACCTGAGGATGATATTGATCTATATCGAAACGCGTCGTTCGAATACAACAGCTGAAATACACGCATCATACTGGTAGAAGCCACCAATTCTTTTTATTGTTTTAACATATAGTTTGACATATAATTTTTGACATACAATTTTTAATATATAATTTTTGACATATGATTTTCACATATAATTTTTGACATAAGATTTTTGACATATAATTTTTGACATGATTTTTGACATTTAACTTTTGATATACGATTTTTAAATATAATTTTTGACATATAATTTTTGACATATGATTTTTTGCATATCATTTTTGACATATAATTTTGAACATAATTTTTGACATATCATTTTTCACATATAATCTTTGAGTTTTGGTCAGTGATTACTCATATATGGTCTTTGACCTCTAACCTTTCACCTTTGATATATAATTTTTGTCATATAATTTTTCGCATATCATTTTTCACATATAATTTTTGACGTTTTATCAGTGATAACTCAAGTATGGCCTTTGACCTCTAGCCTCTCACCTTTGATATATAATTTTTTACATATAAGTTTGGACATATAATTTTTGACATATAAATTTTAAAATATGATTTTTGGCATATGATTTTTTATATATAACTTTTGACATATAATTTTTGGCATATGATTTTTTACATATGATTTTTGACATAATTTTCAACATAATTTTTGACATAATTTTTGACATATAATTCTTAACATATGATTTTTGCCATATGATTTTATAAAAAATAATAGTTTTTGACATATAATTTTTGACATATGATTTTTCGCATATCATTTTTGACATATAATTTTTACTATAATTTTTGAGATATTATTTTTCACATATCATTTTTCACATATAATCTTTGACTTTTGATCAGTGATTACTCAGATATGGTCTTTGACCCCTAACATCTCACCTTTGATATATATTTTTTGAAATATTAGTTTTGACATATAGTTTGACGTATAATTTTTGACATATCATTTTTGACATATCATTTTCACATATCATTTTTCACATATAAACTTTGAGTTTTGACCAGTGATTACTCATATATGGTCTTTGACCTCTAACCGCCGACCTTTAATATATAATTTTTAAAATATAAGTTTTGACGTATAGTTTAACGTATAATTTTTTACTTATAATTTTTGACATATAATTTTTAACATATGATTTTTGACATACGATTTTTGACATAATTTTTAACATATCATTTTTCACATATGATTTTTGACTTTTGATAAGTGATTACTCAAATATGGTCTTTGACCTCTAACCTCTCACCTTTAATGTATAATTTTTCACATATAAGTTTCAACATAAGATTTTTGACATATGATATTCAACATAAAATTTTTGACATATGGTTTTTCAAATATAATTTTTAACATATAATTTTTTAAATATAATTTTTGACATAATTTTTGGCATATGATTTTTTACATATCATTTTTGACATATTATTTTTAAAATGATTTTTGACACATAATTTTTGACATATCAGTTTTTACATATAATCTTTGACTTTTGATCAGTGATTACTCAGATATGGTCTTTGACCTCTAACCTTTCACCTTTGATATATAATTTTTGACATATAAGTTTTGACATATAATTTTCAACATATGATTTTCTACATATCATTTTTGACATATAATTTTTAACATAATTTTTGACATATAATTTTTGACATATCATTTTTCACATATAATCTTTCGATATCTGTCCTCTCACTTTCGACCCTTGACCAATGAACTTTGTAGTCTTACCTTTTCACCCACCCTCTTCTTAATTTTCTTAAGAAATTTGTAAAGTTGTAAAGTTGGTGATAAAAATTGTAGGATGTAGTAAAATAATTTAAGGCTAAAAAAGAAAAATAATAAAAACTGTAATGATGAAAAGATACTTAGACGGGAGAAATGTTTCACAGGCGCCCGCTGCATATTCTGAGTTCAGGGGTGAAATGCTGAAATGGTATCCCTGAAAAGAGGACCTTTATGAACTCAAGAGTCGAGACGGCGCCGGAATATTTGCGTACCTACCTCGCTTTTACTAGACCCATCTCTGTCTTTTTATTAAGTCCCTGAGCTTCGCGACAACGCCATTATTCATGCATTATTCATTTACCTAAAAACCGTGAATACATGCATACTTTAGCAAATACGTCCAAATATCGCTTAGATGAGGAATCGTCTTGAAAATTCACTTGATTAATTTCATAACAAATTTCGGAATAAATTTAAGAGTGAGTATTAAGTTATTTGCTATATACTACAGTATCATATGCGCACGCAAGCGCGCATTGAGTTTTGTAATACCATTATTTCAATTATTATCTTATTTTATTCACAATAAAGTAGTCAACACTGGACTTGAAAATCACAGTTGTGGATATCAAAACATCATAAAATTGCTGCACATGATTCTAATCATAATATAATATAAAACAAAAATTAGCGCGCGCGTATGATAGTCCACTGTCGATTAAACTCGCAAACGATTTTACCTAAAAGTTCGATCGTAATCATACATGGGACTTGTTCGATTCAATCGACATAAAATTTAATACGCTTCCTAACGGTTATTAAAATATTTCTAACTTGATTTATTGCTGTGACAATTACAAAAAAGAGACGTGTCTTTAATATGATTTTTTTGTAGACTTACAAATCTCGCCGGTATCGTATTTGTTTCACATCACAAAAATTTTAAAAATGATATAATTGTAAAAGTCATATTTAACATAAAAAGATATTTATTATACAAATTATAGACAATATTTAATTACATAGCCTTAAAGTAAATAATCAATTAATGATACATTATTAAATAAAAAAACACTTATTTTAATTGGAACAGAATAATTTTTACTTTATATTTTGTTTAAATTTAAACTTATATTCATATGTATATATATATATATATATATATATATATATAAAATTGATTTATTAACAATCTTTTAAACTTATTCCAGGTACAATTAAAACGTATGTATCATATAATTAAAAAAATTAAATTCGGATAGCCATTTCACATCATCACAAATATTTAAAGAAATTATATAATTGGAATAGAGGTGTTTTAAATATCAATATGCTTTTATTATAAAAATTGTATCTTGTATTTAACTACATAACCTTAAAGTAAATGAGTTAATGTTACTTAAGTGAACAAAAATTAATAGTCTACCTTTATGTTATTCAGTATTTTCAACAAAATAATTCGGCTTATTGATTAACTAGTTCACAACATAAAAACTAATAATTAATTATTTTTATTCTAAAACGATTTTTTTTTGCTTAAGTTACAATTTTAAATAGAATAATGTAATCAATTTTACGAGAAAGGTATGTTTAGAGTTCAAATAAAGCATTTTAAATAATAAATTTAGCAATTTACTAAAAAATAAAAACTTATTATTTAATTTAAAATAGATGATTTCTTAGTATTATTATTAATAATTACTAATAATTCATTATTTCATTACTATAAATGATTTTTTATGATTTTTTTATTTAATATTTATAGGACTCAGTATAGAATTCATTTTTTTGTCTCCAAATTTTTTCATTTAGTACAAAATTGAATTACTTTGTTCAAAATTTAACATTTTTGTTTATAATTCGGATTTTTGCCTTGAAGATGTAACCATCTCATTGATTTTTTTTTCTTTCTTGAGTAGAATTTTTTTTTTGGTTCAAGACTGATCTTTTTCTGCAGAAATTTCACTTTTTTCGGTTAAAATTGCAACTGTTCAAAGAAAAATTAATCCGTTTCGGTTAAATATTAGCATCCTTCTTGAAAATTTAACTATTTTGTAGAAAATTTGTATTTTTTGCTAAAAAATGAAAAAATTGGGTAGAAAATTTTAGTGTTTGGATGAAAGCTTAAGTGTTTTGTTAAAAATTCATATTTTTTAAAGAAAATTTATTTTTTGTTTAAGAGTGAAAATATTTTGTTTAAAATTAATCTTTTTCAATTAAAGATTCAAGTATTTTGTTAAAAGTTTGTTTCGGTTGGTTAAATTCAAATGTTGATCATTTTAAACAAAAAATTTTTTTGTTAAAATACCAACTATCATATTTTTGGTTAAAAATTGATTTTTTTATATAAAACATTCTACTACTTGGTTGAAAATTAAGCAATATTCTTAAAAGTTTATTTTTGTGGTCAAAGTTTCATAACTTTCATTGAAGAATCGTTTTTTTTTTGTGGAAAATTAATTCTTCAACTATGATTTCCTCTATTTCGTTAAAAAATTAACTGATTAAAATTTAAATACACCATTTTTGGTGAAAATTTGATCATTTTTAGTTCAAAAATTTCACTTTTAAGTTAAAATTTTTAGAAACTTGCATCACATTCATTGTCCAAACTATTTGATTGAAAGTTTTTGAAATTTGTTAAAAATTCGTATTTCTGGTAGAAAAGTAATTTTCTTCGTTGAATATTCATCTATTTTTTTGAAAATTTATGTATATTTTTTAAAGTTTAGCTTTTTTGGTGAAAAATTAATTTTCTGTGCTGAAATTTTTTTGTTCTGTGGAAAATTTGTTTTTTTTTAATTAAAAATTTATTTTCTTCAATGATAATTTAACTACCTAATTTTCAATTAACAATTGATATTTTTTAGCTTAGAAATACCACTATTTAGATAATTTTTTTCACTTACTAGCTTTAAATTCACTGTTCAAACTATTTAGTTGAAAATTATGTGATTTTTTTTAAATTCGTCTTTTCGGCAGAAAAGTAATCTTCTTGGTTAAAGATTCATAATTTTAATTAAAATTTTTTTTGGTAAAAATGTTTTTTTTGACAGAAAATTTAATAAAATTAGAGAAAATTGCCGAATTACAATATATTTGAACCAAAAACTTCTGAATTAAAATAAACAAAATTTTTGATAATAGATTTGATTTATTCATGAAAAAAATCGAATATTTTTTATAAAAAAAAAATTTTTTTGTGTTTGAAGTTTTTAAAATTATTGTTCAAATTTAAAATAATGATAATAAAAGAAATATTTTTTTTCAGAAATATATTTCTATCAATTTTCGTTATTAAAAATTCTAAGATTGATTGTAGAAGCATTGAGCATTGAAAATAATTTTTTGATCAAATTATTTCATCATTGTATTTTAAGTAAGGCTGTGTCTGGTCGTCCTAAGAAATTGGGGGACTTTGAAAAGGGGATGGGCTAGTCGTCCAGAACTTTCGGGACGACTAGCCAAGTTTGGATATTTTATAATTCAGCAATTTTCTGTCCAGAATTTGATTATTCGGGAATTTTTTAATTTGATTAAATTATAAACTGCTGGGAATTTTATCATTCGGTAATTTTTTGATTTGTGAGTTTTATTACTAAAAAATTTTATTACTGGGAAATTTTAATATTTCGGAATTTATAACTTGTGTAATATTATAAGCTGTTCGGGAATTTTATTATTTGGTAATTTTAAAATTCTGTAATATTACAAACTGTTTGGAAATTTTATTATTCGGGAATTGTATAATTCAGGTATTTTATTATTCGGAAATTTATTAATTCGGAAATTTACAAATTCTGCAATTTTGTAGACTGTCCAGGAATTTTATTACTTGAAAATGTTATTATTCCGGAATTTCTCGATTCGTGAATTTTATTATTTAAAAATTTTATTATTCGGAAATTTCACAGTGCCGGTAATATTATTTTTCGGGATTTTCGAGTCGTCCCAAAAAGGTATTACAACTGTGTCATTCATTTCTGAGCACATATTGGCTAGATTTTTTGTAATTATTTCGAAGTTTCGGGTTAAAAATAATGGAAAGAAAATTAAATTCGAGAAAGGGCAATCCTTAAAACGCTTCTGTTTTAATATGTACCAGAGGTATCACGGATCGTTAAGTGCTCGCAATAGTAACGGCCACGAAACGGTTCGTGGTTTTAAGGAGATAAGACCTTTCGCTTTAACGACTTCGTAAAGACTGGTTTCACCGGGTACGGGGTTAGGTCAATATTTGGGTCGCTTGAGGTAACCGGGTCAAGGACCACATGTCTGAATGCGCCTATCGTTAGAATTCTGATAACGCCTATTGTCGACCACCACTCTCCACTTTTACGCCTCCTTAGACTCTAACACCTCCTGAGTCCCTCAGTTTTCAGTCATGAAATTCTCTTTCGAACACTGAAGAGAATCGATAATTCTCCCAATCATATGCCTGCCGTAAATTTTCACAAGTTTTGTATCCTACCAAGATGATAATCATGTCGTTCAAACCTTCTCCTCCCATGCATTTCCCCCTACCCCCTACCCCCAGTTCACGCTTCGCCATGTCTTCCTTATCTTTTTCTTCCTCTACTTACCTTTTCCCTCCCTACACTAAATAATACTGACCTCCTTCTACCTCCTTTCCACAGCTATCACTTCTTTTCCTCTACTCAGTCACATTTATAATCATTCCCACTATTTTTCCTCACTTCTCCTACTTTCCATCATCACCCGTAACTTTCTCTTGTTCCTATTTTATAACTTTTCCTACTCCTTCTCGTCTAATTTCTCCTAATTTTCTCTAATTTTCCGTACTTAATTACCCCTTACTTCACCTTTCGCCACAACTTCTCAAACTTTTTTTTCCTCTACTCCCCCTTTTCCTCGCTACCATGAATAATACTCTCCTCTTCATACCTCTTTTTCTCAGCCATCGCTTTTCCTTTTCTACTCACCCATATTTCTAATCATTCTCACTATTCTCTCTTATTTCTTCTACTTCCCTTTTTACCATTACCCGTAACTTCTCTTGTTCTTCTCCCCTTACTTTCCCTACCCAAACTCTCCTAATTTCCGCTAATTTTTCACAATTCCTCTGTCCTAAATACGCCTCACTTCATCCATAGCCATGCTTTTCCTAACTTTTCCTTCCTCTATGTCCTCTTCCCTTCGCTTTCTTGAATAATACTCTCGTTCTCCTACCTCCTTTCCCTAGCCATCACTTCTCTTCCTTTTCTCACCCACATTTAAAATCATTTCCACTATTTTTCCTCACTTCTTCTACTTTCCATCACAACCTGTAACTTTCTCTTTTTCCTCTTTTCTAACATTCCCTACTCTACCTCTACTAATTTCCCCTAATTTTGCACAAATCCCTTTTCCCTAATTACCCCTCACTTCACCATTCACCATGCCTTCTTTGAATTCTTCTTCTTCTACTTCCCCTTTTCCTCGCTACCATAAGGAATACTCTCCTTCCCCTACCTCCTTTCCTCAGCCATAACTTCTCCTTTTGTACTCACCCTCATTTATAATGATTTTTACTATTTTCTCTTACTTTTCCTAATTTCCTTGTCACCATTACCCGTAACTTCTCTTGATCTACTTCCCTGAGTTTCCCTACTTCACCTCTTCTAATTCCCGCTAATTTCTTATAATATCCCTGTCCTTATTACCCCTCACTTCATCCATCGTTCTGCTTTTCCCAACTTTTTCTTTCTCTATGTCCTCTTCTCTTCGCTATCCTCAATAATACTCTCCATCCCCTACCTCCTTTTCCTAGCTATCACTCCTCTTCCTCTAGTCACCCTTATTTATAATCATTGCCACTATTTTTCCTCACTTCTCCTACTTCCCATGATTACCCGTAACTTTCTCTTGTTCCTCTTTTCTAACTTTCCATACTCTTTCTTTCCTAATTTTCCCTAATTTTCCCCGATTTCTTGGCTCTAATTACCCTTCACTTTACCCTTCGCCCTGCCTTTCCCAACCTTTTCTGCCTCTACGTCCCATTCTCTTCGCTACCCTTAATTATACTCTCCTTTCCCTACCTCCTTACCCTGCTCTACCTCTCCTAATTTCTCCTAATTTTGCACAAATCCCTTTCCCCTAATTACCCCTATTCACCATTCACCATGCCTTCTCTAAATTTTTCTTCCTCTTCTTCCCCTTTTCCTCGCTATCATAAATAATACTCTTCTTCCCCTACCTCCTTTCCTCAGCCATAACTTCTCCTTTTGTACTCACCATCTTTTATAATCATTCTCACTATTTTCTTTTGCTTTTCCTACTTCCCTTGTCACCATTACCCGTGACTTCTCTTGCTCTTTTTCCCTAAGTTTCCCTACTTTACCTCTCCTAATTTTTGCTAATTTCTTATAATATCCCTGTCCTTATTACCTCTCACTTCATCCATCGTTATGCTTTTCCCACTTTTTTCTTTTTCTATGTCCTCTTCTCTTCGCTATCCTAAATAATACTCTTCTTCTCCTACCGCCTTTCTCCATCTATCACGCCTCTTCCTCTACTCACCCTTATTTATAATCATTACCACTATTTTTTCTCACTTCTCCTACTTCCCATGATTACCCGTAACTTTCTCTTGTTTCTTTTTTCTAACTTTCACTACATCTTCTTTCCTAATTTTCCCTAATTTTCCCCAATTCTCTGGCTCTAATTACCCCTCAATTCACCCTTCGCCCTGCCTTGTCCAACCTTTTCTGCCTCTGCGTCCCCTTCTCTTTGCTACCCTTAATAATACTCTCCTTTCCCTACCTTCTTTCTCCAAATACCTCTAATTTCTCCCATAATTATTCCCATAATTTATTTCTTGCTTTTTTGATATTGATTATTATTTATTTATTTATTCATTCCCATAATCATTCCCATAATTATGCCTTACTTCTCCTACTTTTACTTCTCTAATTACCTTTTGCTTCTCCTACTTTTCCTGTCCTCGTTTCTTTTAACTTTCTCTACATTCTCTAAAAACTAGTTTAAATTTCTTCGAAAAGTCTATTTTCAAATTTCAATATGCATGAAGACTTGAGTGATAAGGAAAAAGAAGATTTTTAAATCTGAACACACATAGGAGGCTAGCTTGTACCTTTTTAGTGAAAAATTTTGTCTGAAGAAAGATTCAAAACAGGATATGATTGAAAATGCATGTTTTAGATGCTTATACATATAGAATCATTTTCTTTTATATCACCATCATTGTACATAATATAATGAAAACTTGTCAATTTATTAAAAAAAAACCTAATTTTACTGTTTTACATTTTTCAATCAAAATTAGACATACAAACTAAAGAAGATGAATTTTCAACCAAACATGGAATAATTTAATTTTCAGTTAGAAAAAATTAATTTTCACAAAAAATTTGAACAGAATTGTCAGATTAAAAAAAAAGTAGATTTCCAAATAAAATGATGAATCATTAAAGACCACGCCTCCTATCAAAAAGTGATCGCTGACAAATTTGTAGATCTTTTTTAAACGCACTTTTTGTTAATTTTTTTTTGTGCCTTGCGTCGTTTTTACAAAAATTAAATTTTCTCATTGTTATGTTATTTTTTACGATGAGAAAAAAACTACGCATGTCCAAAATATAATTCTTATCTTCTCATAACATTTTTTCATATTGTGCGTTGTTTGGCTTAAAATGTTAATTTTTGTTTTTTTTTTATTTTGAAAATGCTGTAACTTTGGTAATTTTTATTTAATCAGAAAAAGTAATCAGGATGAACTGTTTGTCTTTTTAAGTGATACTTATAATTGCACACAGAATTTTTAATTATTGAAAAAAGTGGTTTCTAGAATTTTCAAAATCTGCTCTCTTTTTTAATTTTTATCCAAAATGACTGGCTAACGAACATGACCTTCAGTTTCTGATACTCAAATAATAATTTGTATAATTGTTATCCTCTACTTAACTAAAAGTTAAACTTCTGTATTTAAAATTAATTTTTTTTATGTTTAAATCTTTAATATTACATTTTTTATTGCGAATTCATATTTTTGTGTAGAAAAATCAAGTGCTGGGTGGAAAATTGAACACCTGTGCTAAGCATTTATCTTTCTGTTAAAGATTTGTCATTTTATATTTTATTTTATCATTTTTGTTTCAAAATTCATCTCTTTCATTGAAAATAGAACTAGTTCAGCTAAAAATTAGTATTTTAGCTTTAAAATTGATTTGTTGTTGAAAATTTAACAATTCCCTTTTTGGTTAAAAAATTGATCTTTTTTTAGTAAAATATTTAACTATTTAATTAAAAATTTGTCTTTTTCAGATGAAAATGCAAATACTTGGTTAAAAATCAATGTATTTTATTGCAAATTCATATTTCTTGATAGAACATCAATCGTCTCAGTTGAAAATTCAAATAATTGGTTGAAAATTTAAGTCTCTTGTTGAAGATTTAGCTTTTTGGTGGAAGATTCATAATTTTATTTGTAATTTCATCTCCTTCAACAGAAATTTTTTAGTGAAAAATATTATTACTTTTTATAGAAAGTTAATCCTTATTGGTTAAAAAGTGTAGCATAACATTTGTGGTTGAGAATTAGTTTTGAAAATTAACTTACTTTTTCGGAAATTAATCAAGTTTGATAAAAAGTCATTTCTTGTGATTGAAAATTTCACTTTCTTGTTCAAAATTCACCTGCTTTGCAGAAACTTTGCCTTTTTGATTTTAGAATATAATAATTTCATTGAAGTATTTTTTCTCTTTTTAACAAGGTATCTTTTTCGGTAAAATCGCTTTCGTTAAAAATCCGTCTTTTTTCCAAATTCTATTTTGTGAAAAAATCTTTTTTTTTGTCAAGCTAAACCGGTTTTGATTTGAAATCGAAATATTTTTTTGATTTAAATATCAACAGTACATTTTTCTTTTAGAATTCATCTTTCATTGTAAAAAATACAACTAAATACTTGGTTGAAAGTTGAATTTCTTTGCTATAAATTATTTACTCTTTTGGTTGTAGATTCATTCTTTTAGTTACAAATTACTTTCATTCGTTCAACATCAAACTATTTTGTTGAATTTTTTTTTGAAGATTAATTGTTTTAACTAAACATTTACCTATTCGATTTTCGATTAAGAATTTATCTTTTTCAGTTATAAAGTTGTCTTAAAAAGATAAATTCTTAAAGTTGCCTTTCGTAGTTAAAATTATATTTATTTGGTTGAAAGATTGTATGTTTTCTTGCAAATTAGGATTTATTTCAGAAAATTTATCTATTTTTTTGAAAATTTAGCTTTCCAAGATAGGAAATTCTCATTAGTTTTAAAAGAAGAAATTGCTTCAAAACAATTTTTATCGACAATAATAAAAAACAGTATTTTATCTTGATCCTTTCATCGACTGAAGATTATTTTTTTGCAAGAAAAGAGAAAAAGGGAATAAAATAATCACGGGTGGAAAGATAGGAGGTCAGGTACAACTCACCATTAGTCGCTTTGTGAATTAATCCATCCATTATAATTAACACAAGAAGACCAAGAGTCCTTCAAGTAAATCGTAACTAATGAAAAAATCTGTACATCAGTAACAGTTAAGTTTGCTTTTTTCTTTAAAGTCTAATTGACACATAGTCTCTCAATCTAAATTAGTAAGAATGTATGACGAAATAATGCCAAGTCATTTACTAATTGCTTTTGTAAGTATTTGTCAGTATTGTAAGTATTTTGACTAATAATTAGTAATAAATTACTAATTGTTACTCATTGAATATAGTCAATTTTCATTATATTAGTGACAATTAATAACAATTACGGTAAGATTTTTAATTAAAGTCGATTATTTGATAGATTTTATAATTTGATAAAAAACCTTAATTTTAGTAGAAAAGGTAGTTCTGGCGAGACTTCAAAATTTAAAGGGCTGTGCTGTCGGACTCAGCAGTCTTTTCTACTGAAAACTATATAATTTTTCCTTTCAAAGCAAGATCATACCATAAAAAATTCAGGCATCCATGTTTCTTTTATGATACTATAATCATGTTAACCAGAAATTGTAATTTTAATTAGATCTTGGGATTTTTTCAATAAAAGCACAAAACCTTGATTATTAATATGGTAATTCAAGCTTAACTGTATTCAATTAATGAATCTACCTAAAATATATAATTTACGGCTAAAAATCAATATTTTTTTACATAATATTATGACATTATTAATTATTATTAATAATAATTAATTATGACTATACTGCTACTATAATAATGATTATTTTAGTTTTAAAATGTCACCTCTATAACTAATTAAAAAATTTTATCCAAAAAAGAATGGTGCTATTCTTTATTCTTGATTAATTGGAAACTATTTTCCACTTCAGTAGAAAAATTATTTTTAGTGTGCCATCTGAGTTTTAAGCAATAATTAGCATTTATCGATTTGATTAAAAAAAAAAATGTAAGCGACTGTAAATCATAATTGAATTGAATTATAAAATATGTAAGCTAACATAAAAATATAGTTTTGTATTAGTAATGTATTTTTAGTTTGCGATTAACTTTCTTAAAACACAAATTCAAACAAAAATATTAAGTAAAACTTATTCAAATTTTTAAGTTGATTGCTCTTTATGTTGTAAACTGATTAATCAATATATGTACATATGTATTTTTCTAAATTAGTTTCGAAGGTTATTAATATGCTATTATTAATTTGCTAGAATAAGATTTGAAAATTATTGATAAGTCAAATTTCAAAAAATGGCAGTTCAAATATAAAAAAAAAATATAAAGCAAAAATTATTTGAATCTTTTAATAAAAATCACTGTTTAAAGCCTTCTATTTTTTAAACTGATAAATTAATTATTAGCTCATTAATTGTTTCCACAAAATTAAATCACATGAAGCTTTCATTTCAATTTGTTGCAATTTAGTACACGAATTAATTTTTGAGTTTGAGGTTATGTAATTGCATATTGGCCATATAATTTGTGTAATGAAAGTTTGTTTATATTTAAAATACCTCTACTTCAATTATGTAATTTTTCTCAAAGCCTGTGATGTTGGGAAATAATTATCTGAATGCAATTTTTCAAATTATATGTACATATGTTTTAATTTTTTCTGAAACTAGTTTAAAAGGTTATTAATACTTCGAATTTTCAGAAATGCAATTTGAAATATTTAGAAGTCTGATTTTTAGTTGTGAATCTTTTTTTCATGCATATTTTGCATTAAAATTTTTTCATGAGAAACTAGATTTCTTTTCGACCTGAAATCAGAACAATAAAATATGAAGTGAAGATTATTTAAATGTTACAATAAAAATAATGTTTGATGCTTTTTATTTTGTGAACTGATTAATTAATCAATAATTAATTCTTTTAAGCCTAAATTGTATAAAAATAGTCATAAAAGTTATTGATAAATAAAATATTCAGAAGTGAAAGTTTGAATTTCAAGAAAAATATTAAGTAAAAATCATTTTCATGTTTTAATGAAAATTATAGTAAAATCCTTTTTATTTTTTGAACTGATCAATCAATTATTGTCTCATTAATTTTTTTTCAAAAAATTAAATAACATAAATTTCAGTTTTAATTATTTTCAAATAAGTAAGATATATTTGTTATTCACTTTAAGGTTATGCGATTAAATATTGGCTATAATTTGCATGAAAAAAGTTTATTTTTTATTTCAAATACTTTCATGACAATTATGTAAATTTTTTTAATGTTTGCGATGTTGTGAAATAATCATCTGAATTCAATTTTCAAAATAATATCTACATATTTTTCAATTTTTTCTGGAATTAGTATGAAAGTTTATTAATAAGTTGAATCTGTAGAATGAATGCATT
>JAUELO010000096.1:2815668-2829076 GCA_032357855.1 Amphibolips quercusostensackenii | reverse complement strand
TACTTAATATTGAATACATATTAATATTGAAATATTAATATTAAATATAATAAAATATAATAATTGTAATACCTTGTCAAAAAAAATGTACCTGTTTTGAAATTCGGGCTAAGTCATGGTGAATTATAGTTCTTAGTGTAAAAGGTTTTTTTTCAACTAAGCTATGTGTTTCAACCTACAAATTACCCTATTTGAGTTTTGGCACTTTTTTATATTTTGTAAAATACTATAGATCTTGACATAAATTATTTTTCTACTCAAATAGTGATCGAATATAGTATTCAGTAGAAAAGGATTTTGTAGCCAGTCGTCTAGTTCAATGTAAAACAAATTACCCTATAAGCGTTTTGGTAGTTTTTCATCTTCGAAAATGTCTGCATATCACGTGAAGATATTTTTAGTGATTTTAAATCACCCAACCCCCCTCTCTTTTTGCAATTTGTACGAAATACAAATGCAATTTAATATAACCGGCAATCAAATAATAAACAATGAGTTAAAATTATTTAAAACAAGTATGAGAATATATTTATTAAAATTCTTTAGACATTTCTTCATTTGAGAAAGAATTTTTTTTCTGTTTTAAAGAAACTTCCCTTTGAAACTGAAAATTTAACTTTCATTTTTGGTTTAAATTCATCTTTTTCAATTAAAAAATTCACTACTTCGTAAGCAATTCATTTTTTTCTGTAGAAAATTTATGTACCTAGATGAACATACATGTGTTTCGTTGGAAATTCGTCACTTTAGTTAAAAAGTCATTTCTTTAGTAGAAATTTAACTGTTTTGCTGAAAATCCTTTTTTTTTGTTAAAAATTAATTTTCTTTGCTGAAAACGTAGCTATTTAATTTTGAGTCGTAAAAGAATTTTTCCCTGTTCAAAGCTTAACTTTATTTTGTTAAAGTCATCTTTTTTCGTCCCAAAATTAAAAAATCTTTAATGACACTTCGTGACGTTAGGACATACTTAAATAGGAATCTAATATATTTTTGAGCAGAAAATTATTATTTAGTCAGCTATTAAGTTCAACCTAAAACAAATACATCCTATTAGGGTTCTGGTAAATTTTTCTAATTTTTGTGAAATACTGGATGTCTGACCATAACTGATTTTTCTAAATAAATACAAATCAGGCATATTTTTGAGTAAAAAAGGATTTTTGAGTCAGCCATTGAGTAAATATGAAACAAGTCACATTATTAGCGTTCTAGCAGTTTTTCAACAACATTTTGCGAAATACTTTACGCCTCTCTATAACTGATGTTTCTACTTAAATAAAAGCCATGCGTAGTTTTCAGTAGAAAATGATTGTCTATCCAGCCACTGAGTTAAATCTGAAACAAATTACTCTATTCGTGTTCTGGTAGTTTTTATCTTTCGCGAAATACCGCACGTCTGTCTATTAATGCCTTTTCTACTAAAATAAGGATCAGGTATAGTTTTCAGTAGGAACGACTATTTTAGTCCGCCATTGAGCTAAATCTAAAGCAAATGACCCTATTAGAGTTATCGTACTTTTTTTCATCTTTTGTGAAATTCCTCGGATTGAACTGGAACAAAAGTGTATTTTCTGCAGAAAATGAGATGGATTAAGCTTAAGCTTGCAGTTTGAAGAGAAATGCTGACCGGCTTAATCGTCGAAAACGAACGTGGTGCGCAAAACCCAGCCAATCTAGCAGCTTGCAGACTATGCACGTATTCACAGATGCAAATATGTACAAACACATACATTCATGCAAATGTGAATATACACGCGTGAATCTGAGCGTGGCGAACATTTGTATGTACACGTGTATTCAAACACTATCCTCGTGTTACACGCTATAAGGGTGGGCATGTGTTGGTATCAGGTTTATGGATGGCCCATGGGCACGCTAACCTAGTGACAACTCTAGGTCAGCCCCCTTCACCCTCCCATTAAATTATTCCAAAACATATCACCCTATCTTACGGTACATTGCATTCCTTTATGAGGCGAAAAATATCAAGATTCGCGGTAGTGAATCGCCGTCATGCAAAGAAAAACGCGAATATATTTTATCGAACTATCTATGCACTTAACCCCTTTTGTCATATATCAGCCAATTTTTTAATCGACTTGTATAAAACTTTTTAAAATTAATAAAATATCGCTAAAAAATAACTCCTGTACATATGTGAAGTTAAATCTTACAAAAAACATCTGCGATACAAAAAATTTCTAAAAGTGAGAATTTAGCAGTCTAGCTAACATAGTTTGCAAACTTAAAGTTTGACAAGCAATTCTTAAGGGTATCTAAATTTAAGCATCTTTTTAGATTGACAGAATTAAAGAAATTTCGAGAATGTATTAAAAGGGGAAAAATAAAAGATTTGTGAGATTTTTTCTCTTTTTTTTAATAATAATATTTTTCAGTTTAAATTTGTCCGATAATATATTTTCAAAATAAATAAAAACTGATTCGGAAATAAAGTTGTCGACGTCTGGCTAAGATAACCATTTCTACTTGAGACTATGAATGATTATGCTATTTTTCTCTATTTTCAGTTAACAATTAATTACAGTTAATGATTAATTTCTCAAATTAATCACGAAAATGATCTTTCAAAATAGATATAATCAGAAAAACAATGACTGTATGGACAGATATTGCATCATTTGAAGGAGAAAAATATTATTCAGTCAACCGTGCATCATATTTTTACACCAGATTTATAAATTTATCACAATTTATTCTGAATCGCCCTTGGATTGTTCCTAATTTTCAGTTGTTATTACTCAAGTGACCTACTGAAACCTAAATAATGAGTAGAACAGCGACAGTAATGACAGTCATTCATTAATTAAAGTAGAAAAATATTGCTTGGTCAGAAATTTATTACATTTAGAAGTTTAAATCAATAATCTATTAAATTTCATTCTTGATAACCTTATTATCAATTAACAGGATGAACATTCAATTAAGTGATATTAATTATAATTTTCTTCAAATTGTCCTTGTAAATAATAAAGATATTTTTAATATTTTTTATAAAAGACATAATTATGACAAACAAGCGTATTTATCATAATTTTTTTTTAAGGTTTGGAAAGTTTTTTAATGTCTTATAATTTTTTTAATAATTGAAAAGTTATTTCAAAATATAATTATGTTTCTACTCGATTACATGCCTGATCATTCTAGTCTTTCTCTACTTGAAATTGATTTTTTCATCCTTAAAAATTCTTTATTCTTGACAAATTTTATATTACCTAATCTTTGGTATTAAAAGTAATTTTTTCATCTATAACTACTATCGAGAAATTTGGACAGAATTTTTTTATTTTCACTTGCATATCGCGTGTTCTACCAAAAACTACTTTTTCTACTAAATTAAAAGAAATGCTTACAATTAATTAAAAATTCAGAATAAAACCATTATTTTTAGTTAAGGCTTTTTGAGTTAATAACGGAAGTAACCTTTCAATACCTAATTATTCATTAAAACAGTGAGAGTATGGTCAGACATCATATAATTGAATTAGAAAAAGATTGTTTGTTCAGACGTGATCAATATTTTGAAGCCCAATTTGATAATTTATCAAAATTTACTTTTAATCACCTTCTTATTAATTAACACATTAATTATTCAATAATATTATTGTTACTTGTCTGACCAAGTAATCTGTCTCTACTAGAAACTATCTCTGGGTACGCTATTTTTTTAATCTTTTAAAATTAAAAAAAGGGCTAAAAATCTTCGAAATTTGCTTTGAAAATTTTTAAAATATTTAAAAATTTAATATTCATTTGAAATTAACAAAAATCTTAACCAAATTTTCATTATCTTGGAACTTTGAGAACCTAAAAAAGCATAAACGTTCTAGTTCGAAATCTTAAAAAATCTACAATGCTGTGAATTTTTAAAAACTTTAAAGACCTTAATTACAAAAATTTTTTTTTATACTTCTAAATATCTTTGAAAATTATTCAAATTTTTCATAAAATTCTTTAACTTTGCAAAATTGCAAAATTCAGCTCTAAAATGGCTTAAATTCTTTTTCAAAATTTCAGGAAATAATTTGAAACGTTTTCAAACCTTTTACCATATTTTTTTTCTCAAATTCATTTTTAAAATAAAAAATAATTTTAAATTTTCGCAGGTATCTTTATAACATTTTTTGTTCTCTCGGAACCTTTCAAAATTGCTAAAAAAGCTCCTTTTTCAAAATCTTATAGAATCTACGTTTTGTTAAAAATGCTGTAATTTTCTCAAGATTTTAGTTACTTTCGAATATTATTAATACCTTTAGAAGCATCTATAATTCATTGTTTTATCTCTTCAAAAGTGCAAAAAAGTTTAGGAATTATATAGTGTCAGCAAAATTTTTAAAACAGAATTATATTGCTTATTAAAAAATATTTTACAATTACAAAGTTTTGCTTTTTTCAGTAATATTTCAAAAGATTTTTAAAACATGTGAACAAAAATTTAGGCTAAAATTTTTTGCCTTCATTATCAATCATTCAGAATCAAATTTTTTTTTTTTGAAATAAATTTTTAGAATTAAAATTCCTCATTTGCCGAATTCGCAAAGTCCCAAATGTAAAAAAATACTAAAAACTAATCACCAAAATAGAAATTTTCAGAGAGTGAAAATTCCCTAAAGAAAATAAAACTATCGAAAATGTTTATTACCGAAATTCTAAATTCCAGAAGTTTTTAAACTCCGAATTTATAATTCCCGGAAATGTTAAATTGAAGAGTGTATTATTGAAGATTATCTTATTTAAGATAGTCTTACTTCAAAAGTTTAAATGTCTTCTATTTTGGATACGAAATGAAAATTAATGAGATACTATAATTATATATATCTGACCAAGTAATCCCTCTCTACTGAAAACTATCTCTGGGTACTCTATTCTTTCTCTGTACTAGAAAAGTATTATTTTCTTCTTAAAGATTCGGTATTTTTGTTAATTTAATTATTTTTAATCTTTTCTAGAAAAAGTTATTATGTATCTGAACAAAAATTGAGAAAATAGGACAAAACCTTATATTTTCACTTGCAATCCTTCTGTCTTACCAAAAACTACTTTTTCCTACTGCACGGACAGTATGGTCAGGCATTACATGATTTCAAGTAGAAAAAAATTGGTCAGTCAGACTGAAATATATTTTTCAGCTAGATTTATTTATTCATTACAATTTATTCTAAATTTTCTTATTATTAATTAACGCAATAAACATTCAATCAATTTATTGTAAATGTAGTTTTCGTTAAAGACGTTTTCTAAATGTTTTAAAGATTTGGAATGTTTAATTATACATAAGCCTCAGGATATACGTGTATGAAAAATCGATTCTAATTGTTAATTTTGAATGTTTTTATATGCCCTGAAATTTGCAAAATAAATAAAAGGGGATTGAATAACAATTATTAAGGTCTGGATAAAATATCCGTATCTACTTGAAACTACCTATTGTAAAAGTTTGACCTGATATAAAATTCAAAGTTCATTCTAAATCTGATAAATGTCAGCATTGTCACTAAGCATCTATTTCAATCTTATGAGTAAAGCTGATGGTCTGCTGAATTCTGATCCGTCACTGGACACCGTCAGGAAATCAGTTTTATTGACACAGGCCGAAATTGATGCCGAGGCTGAAACTCTGGGTATAGTCACAATGTTTACACGATTTCAATGACCCTTCGTAATTCTGAATCGCTATTCTACTCGACACAAGGGGAATCCGCCGAGTGTAGGTGTAAATTGCAAATTAACGTTGCACTAGAAATTAATGAAATTGCAGGCTATTTGTCAACTCTGCTGACGCAAATAACTTTTACAAATAGAAAAAAAACATTTCGGCTCGAATTGAAAAGTGGCATTTCCTGATGTTGGCACAAATTAATAAAATAGATAAATTACTTTCTTTTTTCACAATAAAGAGAACAATAGAAAACGCCTAAGTCAAATGGAATATTCACTTGCTTTTTATAAAATATTTACATTTCGATTGAAAGATCTTACAATTGATTTCATGGCTCAATTCTAGCTTTTCTGTTTGACAGGAAAAACTATTTTATTACGAAATAAAAATTTTCGTTCATTATAGATCTTTTAAGTTTATTTTTTTGTTTTTAAGATAATATAATTATAATTTTTCTTAGATTCTCAAGAAAATTCTAAAAAATTATTAAAGATTTCAGATATGTCAAATCAAAATTTCCACAAATAAGTTCATTTTTAACTAAACAGGTGAATCCTCACTCAAGAAAGATTAATTTTTGACCAGTTGCATTTTTAACCAAAAAAATAAAAATAACGTTTTTTTCAAAAGGCACAAATTTTTTAAAAACAGTTCTATTTTATATTATAAAAATATCAATTTTTAACAAAAAAGACGAACTTTCAACCAAATAGTTGCATTTTTAACCAAAGAAATTAATTTGCAACTACATAATAATTCTTTAACTACAAGCAAATCAATTTTTAAATAAGTAGATATTTCGACCAAAAAAGATTTTAGTTTTAAATAAAAAAAAAGCTTAATTAATCTAAAAAGTTTTTTATTTAAGAAAAAAGAAAAATTACAACCAAATTGTTAAATTTTTAAACAAATAGTTGAATTTTCTACAGAGGAGTTAAATTTTCAACTAAGTAGTTGAACATTTAACTAAAAAAGATTAAATATCAACGAAAAATTTGATATGATAAAATAATTGAATTTTCTACCGAATAATTTTTTTTATTATGATTATTATAATATTTTTTAATTTTTTCAAAGTTGTAAAAAAAATTTTAAAGATTTTTTGGATTTTTTTTCTGGAAAGATTTTAAAAAATTTGAGGAATAATTTGAGTCAGTTCGAAAGATATTTTGAAATTTAATAAGTTTCCTGAAATTTGGTCAAATCCAGTAAAATAAAAAAACATTTTCTAGATGCTTTTCCAACTAATTTGAAATCTTAAAAAAAATTTCAAAATTTTCTTAAGGGTCCTACAAAAATTAAATGTATATAACCTAAAAAACAAATAAACGTAAAAAATAAATAGTTATGCAAAGTTTTTATTTTCTATCAAAAATTATTTTTCCCTGCAAATTATAATTTGGTTGAATTTTTTTTCTTTTTTACTGAAAGTTCATCTATTTTATTTTACTACATTTTTCGTTGATAATTATTTTTTTTTAATAAAAGTTCAACTACTTAATTGAAAATTTAACTTTTTTGAAAAAAATCGTCTTTTTGGCTTAAAAGTTTAAAAAAATTTATTTTATTTATTTTTACGTATTGTATTATATAATTATATTATATAATTGTATTATATAATTATATTATATATAAAATATAATTATGATAATTATACTATTTAAAAGTATTCAAATTAAAAAATCATTTATAATGAGCGAAAATCTTAAAAAAATTTATTATCTTAAAATCTTTTAAATTCCTCAAAAAGCATCAACATTTTATTTTAAAATATTCACAAATCTAGAATGTTTTAAATTGTTCAAAATCTTTTTAATCATTAAATTATGTTTAAATTTGTTTCAAAACTTCGAAATATCTTTTAAAATTATTTAAACTTTTTCTAAAATTCTGTAACCTTGCAAAGTTGCAAAATTTGGCTTTAAAATCTCTTAAATTCTTTTTCAAAATTTAAGGAAATTATTTGAAACCTTATCAAATTATTTTTAATTTTCTTCTGAAATTTATTCTTAAAAATAAAAAAAATTATTTGAAATTTTCTCAAAAATTTTAAAAATGTTTTCTTCTTTTGAAACCTTTCAAAATTCTTCACAATTTTCTTTTTTATAGAATCTTATAAAATCTACATTTTGTTTTGAATTTTTTTAAATCTTCTTAAGATTTTAATTATTTTTGAATATTTTCAAAACTTTTATAACCATCTATAATTTGCTTTGATTAACTCTTCGTAAGTGTTAAAGAGTTAACAAATTATATTGTGGTAGACAAATTTTCAAAATAGAATTATATTTGATATTATAAAATCATTTATAATTAAAATTTTCGCTTTGTCAATAATATTCGAAAATATTTAGAAATCAATTTCATCTTGAAATAAAATTACACAATCGGCCATTTTTATTTACAAAATTGATGGTGCAGGGACTTTGTGTTTTTTATTAAAGAATCATTCAGCATGATCAAGGGGTTGCGAATAGAATCCTTTTATTTTTATTTTTAAAACTTGTGGTCGAAAAATTAAAAACAAATTTTTTGCCTTTATTAATAATGAATAATTTAGAATATAATTTTTTTCTTTTAGAAATAAATTTTTAGAATTAAAATTTCTAAATGTAGAAAAATACCGAAAAATAAAAATCCCAGAAATTCCACATTCCCGAGAAAAAAAATAAAACCATAGAAAATGTTTATTACCAAAATTATAAATTCCCGACATTTTTAAAACCCGAATTTTAAAATCTTTGTAAATAGTAAATTGAAGAATTTTCAAATTCAAGAAAAAAATTTAACAGTGCATTTGAGAATAAATACCCTAAATAAAATAACAGATTATTATGAAAAAAAAAAATTTTTTTTTTTTTTGCTGGAATTTGCAAATTTGGCGAATCATAATTTTTGGTGATTTAAAATTTCGGAAATTTACTATGTTCGGGAATTTTACTATTTTCAAGTATTTTAAATTTCGGAAATTTTAAATTCCGGCAATATAATACTTCCGGGAATTTGCAAATTGGGCAGTTCACTGTATTCGAGAATTAGAATTTTCGTTCGTATTGTTTTCTGTATAAATTTCAAAGAATAGATTTTGGCCCAATAAAATACAATAATTGAAAATGTTGCCAGTTTTCCCTTTACTGGCCTAAATTGTTTGTCTGGTGTTAATATTTGAATAATTTCATTTAAATAATTTTATTTAAATATTGATTTTATAAATTGTGAAAAAATTTCTCTTTAGCTCTACTGGGATTCGAATCCAGATTCTGGATTACTGGTCTGTTGCTCTTGCCCACTAAGCATCTGACTGTCAATCCCAAGACCTGGGTTCGAATCCCGACGAAGCTAGAGAGAAATTTTTAAATTCATATAATCAATATTGAAATAGAATAATTTAAATATTTATATAAGACAAAGAATTCATGCCAGTATTAACTTTTTTGGTATTTATTCACATTCAAGTTTTGAAAATTCGTCAAAATCATGCTTCCCTGTAAATTAGGGAAGATTTGTCCCCCTTGAAAGCTTTTTTTATGAGAAATTTTTTTTTCTCACTAATCTGGAGTCCCAGAGGTACAATATGTCGCAGTGATTAATAAATCTTCTCCCTTTTCACCCTCGCACTATCTCCTTTTACTCTATATGTCCCTATCCTTTCCCTCTCGTTTTCTCTCTCACTCTGAGTGTAGCATGCCAAAATGAATTTAGAAACTGGGGCACGCTTATTAGAAATTCCTGGATTATTCAAGTATTTGTATTTGCGTATTATTCTGGAGGTAAAGAGGGACACAAGAATTTACAAGGGGTATCATAGTGATAAGAATTACGAGAGAGACAAAGAAAAAGCAAGAAGTGTGCTGAGTAATAAAAGGGTAAAGGGGAAAATATATGGTTTCATTAAAAGCACAGCCACACGATTCCATTTTGTATAATATAACCCCTTGCCTGCTTCTTAAATTATTTCTCCAACCCGCCTAACCTCTTCTCCGAGGGATTTAGCTTAAATACTTTCCAGTTTCTCCTCAGTAAGTCGTAAATACTTCCCTCTTTTCCCAAAAGAAAATCCCATTATTTAAAGTAATTTACTTTACGTGATTTTTTTTTAACAATTATCCAAAATTTATTTCCAGGCTTAAAATTATCTACAGAGAAAAATTTAATTTTAGGGTAAGGAGGGACAGCGCCGCACAATGGGCTGTTTTGCAAAATTTACATTCAAAACGTAATATCTCTCAAACGGATTAACCAAAAAGATGTTGTTTCAATAAGATTAAAGCTTGTTAGATGTAAAATAAGGAAAAATTGCAAAAAAAAGTTTTCCGAAATTTTTTAGCCTGGAAAATGCAAAAAGAGACCGTCAATTTTTGACAACAATTACAAAACTGAACTACAATTACAAAAAAAAAGTTTTGCTTAGCATGATACATCATATTTTATAGATTTTTTAATGCTGAATTATTATCTGTCAAGAAAAATAGCGTACCGTATTTCATTTCCTTGCTTAAATTTTTTCAAATTATTTTCCTCCAAATTGGATCAGCCATTTTATTTTTATACTGAAGTCAGATTTGAATTCAGAGCCCTTAGAAATGTAAATATGAACAATTTTGTCAATTTTCTTTAATTTTTCAAAACTTTTGTCAAGTTGCCATCATGTTTCCTACTTGTGTCTCTCTATATCAAATTTTTCATATTCAACCGCATTTTTCTCGGTAAGGGAATACGCTACGCCATTTTTCCTAACAAATTTTAATTCAGCATTAAAAAACCTATAAAATATAATGTCTTGCACAAAAAAATTAATTTTTTGTAGTTTTAGTACAATTTTGTAATTTTTATCAAAAAATAACGGTCTTTTCCCGCATTTTCCAGGTTCGGAAATTCGAAAAACTTTTATCTATAATTTTCCCTTATTGTGCATTTGATAAGCTTCGATCTTGCATAAAGAAAATGCATTTTGGTCAATTTTTTTCAGAAATATCATGTTTCGAAAGTAAATTTTTCATTTTTAGCCCACTGTGCGCCCCGCGCCGGCCGTGGCACTTTGGAAAAAAAATGACTTTTTGGTTCAAAACAAAATACAGCCCATAAATATTATCCGATTTGAACAAAAAAAATTTTAAAAAAAAAACAGCTTATAAGATTTTCAAGAAAGTTGTCAAGCCTGATTTTTAAATTAGGCTTTAAATTTTTTCATAAATAAACAAATATGACGAAAAAATGGCCATTTTTTCTATTTGATATTCCCGGTACTCGTCAATAAAAGAAAAGTTATTGAAATCGTCTAAATTTTATAGATTAACATTATTTTAGCATGTTTAATATTACATAATTAACAAACAAATTTCTTATGAACAAATTATTTGTGGAAAGAATGTTTTCTACGATTTTCGATAATTTTCGGTTTTTTCAAAGTTTAATCGCATTAAGTTTGAATAAAAACAATATAATGATAAAAAATTTTTTTGTGAGATTATTATTGTAAATATTTTAAACTAATTTAATAAATAAATGCATTATTCAAGCATTTGTCGACAAAAAGATTCGTTTTTTTTAATATCAACTATTTTAATTGGGAACTTCATGATGATTACAGAAAAAATTCATAATTATTTGATCAATTAAAATTTTTTTTTGATTTAGTAAGCAAATGCATTATTCGGTTATCTGTCATAGCAAAATTGTTTTTCAAAAATATAAAATTTGTCAACTAATCAACATCGGAAAAAACGAATTTTTCTGCCCACAGATGCCCGGATGATGCATTTGTTTATTGAATTTGGTTAAAAAATTATTAAAATATATAACCAATCATGAATGTAGCTAAATTTTTTTCATATAAATCTAAATTAAAAATGTTAACATCCAACAAAAAGAATTTTTTCTTTGCCACATGCTACAATAATGCATTTGTTCAATTAATTGGTTTGCAAAAATAAAAAAATTGATAAAACATTATAAATTTTGCTGGAATTATCATGAAGTTCCTAATTAAGAAAGTTTTCATGAAAGAAAACAAATTTTTCTGTCGACAAATGCCTGAATAATGCATTTGTTTATTAAATTTGCTCAAGAAATCATAAGATTAATTTACAAATTATGAATTTAACTAGAATTTATCATAAAGTTCCTAATTAAAAATTTGATATAAGAAAAAAAGAATTTTTCTGGGGACAAATGCCTGATAAACGCATTTTTTTATTAAATTTGTTTGAAAAATCATATAATTTATTAACTAATCATGAATTTTCTGCATTTGTCGTAAAATTCACAACTGAAAAGACTGGCATTAAAAAAAAGGATTTTTTTTATTGATAAATGCCCAAATAATGCATTTTTTAAAATAATTTGTTTTAAAAAATCATAACATAATTGGAAAATTCTGAATTTTGCTAAAATTATCATAAAGTTTCTAAATAAAAAATATACATCGAAATAAAAAGAATTTTTTCGTAGAAAAATGCCTAATAATGCATTTGTTTATTAAATTTTTTCATAATATTAACAATAATAATCTCACCAAGCAACTGCTTTATTTTACTATTGTTTTCATTCAAATTCATTGCGATTTAACTTTAAAAAAAAATTATTAAAAATCGTGCAAAACATTCATTCAACAAATATTTTTTTTATAAAAATTTTTTTTGTTAATTATATAATATTGGAACATCTTAAAATAATGTTAATTTATGAAACTTAGGCGATTTCAATCATTTTTCTGTTATTACTGAGCACCAGGAACATTAAATAGAAAAAAATGACAATTTTTTTCGTCATATTTGTTTCTTTATGAAAAAAGTAAAAGCCTAATTTATGAATCAGGCCTAAGAAAATTTTTAAAAAACCTTCTTAGCTATTTTTTTTATTTTTTTTGTCGAAATCGGTTTGAATAAAAGCTTTTTGAACTTTAAAAAGATTTGTATTACTTTGTATTATTTAATACTTTGTATTATTGTTTAAAAATGTTTATTTAACAAAAAAATTAATATTTCTTAACTTTTTCTGAGTGCTATTTCTTTTAAGGCATTCAGATTGTTCAAAGAAGGTCTTAAAAAAGTGTTACAACTATATAAGAATAATTTCCACTTGGTTAGAACAATCAATCGGCAATGCTTAGCTTATTGAATTAAATAGATTTTGCACAAAATTTAAGAGAAATAAGTGTCCCGTTACCATTTATCAAGAATAGATGCTTATGGGGAATTGTTTAAACAATTTTTGTAAACAAATTTACAGTTCAGCGACTTTTCAATGGATAGGCTCAACGTTTGTTTACGGAATCACTAGGTATGTCTTTTCGATGACTGTTTACTATCATACTTTACAATTTGACAAAAATGATTTGTTATTTCAACAATTTTTATAAACAAATTCACAGTCTGGCCACTTTTTAATAAATAGGCTCAATTTTTGTTCACAGAATCATCTAGGGATGTCTTTCTGATGACACCTTACTATGATACTTTGAAAATTACCAACAATTATTCATTGTTTAAAGCATTTTTATGAACAAGAGCATTTTGGGTCGATTTTTTGTCGTTTGACAACTCTCATTGTTTTTCAATCATATAAACTCGCGTAGCATTAAAAAGCAGTGATCGAGAAAATAAAACAAGAAAGTCATCTTTAGTCAAGATGGACAAAGACTTGTTGCACTTTTTGTTGTGTTCTGGTGAATTTTATTTAGGAAGCTTGAGATATTAATTTTCTTAAATTGACCTATCACTGCTTTAGAGG
>JAUELO010000096.1:2797855-2815568 GCA_032357855.1 Amphibolips quercusostensackenii | reverse complement strand
GTTTTTGAATACTACGGGAGTTTGTTAGATTAAGAAATAACCGAAGTTGTCAATCGGCAAAGAATGTACACAAAATAAATTTGTTTATAACAATTGTTCAAATGATGAATGATTCTTGCCAATTTTTAAAGTTTAATATCAAAGAGTCATTGGAAAGACATTCTGAGTTCATTCCGTGTACAAAAATTAAGCCCACTCATTAAAAGATTGCCAGAACGTGGATTTGTTTATAGAAATGATTTAAACAATAGATGATAGTTGTCAATTTGTAAAATATTATAGTAAAGAGTCGTCTAAAAGACATATCTAGTTTATTCCGTAAACAAAAATTGAGCTTATTTATTGGAAAGTCACTAGACTGTGAATTACATTATGAAAATGGCTTAAACAATTACCATCAAGCATGTTTTTTTGATTAAATGTAATGGAACATTTATTACTTTCACGTTTTATACATAATCTAATAATTTCAATGAGCTAAGCATTGCCGATGCCAAAAAATGACTTTTCTTGATTGATTAGCTTATTTTTACTTTAGTTTATTTTACTTTGCTGTTGAATGACAAATTTCAAACAAATTTTAAAAAATCTAATCACACAATTTTTTTTTAATTTTAAAAACTTAAATTTAAAAAAAAGTTGAAATCGAATGAATAGTGTAGGCTAGAAATTGATTTGTCCACGGGTACTTTTTCTGACTCCCTGTGTGACGTACAGTGGATGAAATCGGAAAACGAGGTTCAAAATGACATTTAGAACGTAATTATGTACTGATTCTAGATTTTCGTCATTTGGAAAAGTCACGACTAAATTTTTCAGAAAATGGTAAAAGCAGATTTTTTGTTTATTTAATTTTGCTTTCTCATAGAGAAAGCTTTGTAATGGTGAAATTTTCGAAAAAAATTTAATGGATTTAATTAAAAGCTCGTCTTTTTAAAAATGTCTAATACAATGTTTTAAACAAATGTGTGGATGTGTGTGTGGATGTTTGTGTGGATGTTTGTGTGTATGGATGTCACACTTTTTTGTGAACACCATAACTTGGAAACAGTTGCAGATAAATTGATGAAATTTGGAGGGCTTCATTTTACTGCTAATATCTTGAAACTGACCAAAGGATTTCTAAAATTATAAATTGAATTTTTTTTCAGCACTTTATAATACTTTAAAAATCGGTTTTTATAGCCACACTTTTTTCTTTGACATAATTTAAAGTTGATGCAAGAACAAGAAAGATTTCTTGGTTCGAGACGAATTGATTGACCTATAATGTTGATACATTTTATCAAAGAGTAAGAAAGTTATCGCTATTTATATTATTTTGAAAATCAATTTTTATATTAAAAATGTTCTTATTTTCATAATTTTAAGTTGAAGTAAAAATAGAAATAATGTGTCGATTCGAGACGAATCAATTGACCTATAATGTTGATACATTTTATTGTAAAGTAAAAAGGCTATGGTAATGCATAAAATTAAAAATACGGTTTTTTATAGTAGAACTTTTTTCTTAAACATAATTTAAATTTTGATGCAAGAACATACAAGATTCCTTGGTTTGAAACGAATCGATTGAATTTTAATATTAATACATTTTATCAAACAGTACGAAAGTTATCGCTATTTATATTATATTAAAAATCGATTTTTATAGTAAAAATTTTCTTATTTTTATAATTTAAAGTTGATGTAAGAATAGAAAAGATGTGTTTATTTGACACAAATCGATTGGCCTATAATGTTAATACATTTTATTAAAGAGTAAGAAGGCTATGGTTATGCATAACATTTGAAAATACGGTTTTTTGTAGTGAAACTTTTTTCTCAAACATAACTTAAAGTTGATGCAAGAATATAAAAGATTCCTTGGTTCGAGACGAATCGATTAATTTATGATAATAACACATTTTATTGTAGAGTAAAAGAGTTATCGCTATTTATATTATATTAAAAATCGATTTTTATTGCAAAAATTTTCTCATTTGTGTTAATTTGACACAAATCGATTGGCCTATAATGTTGATACATTTTACTTAGGAGTAAGAAAGCTAAGGTAATGCATAAAATTATAAAATACGGTTTTTGATTCAAACTTTTCTCATTAACGTACTTCAAAATTGATACAAAGATATAAAGGATTTCCTGGCTTAAGACAAAGCGATTGACCTTTAATATTAATACATTCTTTTAAAGAGTAAGAAAGTTATGATCATCTATATTATATTGAAAATCGGTTTTCATGGTAAAAATGTTTTCAGACGCATAATTTAAAGTTGATGTGTAAATAGAAAAGATGTGTTCATTCAAAACGAATCGAGTGACCTATATTATCAATATAGTTTATTGGAGAGTAAGGAAGCTATGGTAATACACAATACTTGAAGAAACGGTTTTCTGTAGCAATTTTTTTCATAAACATAATTCAAAATTGATGCAATAAAAAAAAGATTCCTTGATTCTAGGCAACTCGATTGCCCTATAATATTAATACACTACATTATTTATTCATTAATAATGTTAATAATATTAATATTATTAAAAATAAACTTTACAGAAACATCTGTTGTAAAGAAACAAAGTTTTTCATCAATATAATTCAAAGTTGATGCATAAATAGAAATGACTTTTTGATCCTAAATTTTTAAATTAAATAATTCTGACAATTTTCATTACAAAAATCATAAAGCTGGGAAAAGGATAAGGTGCAACAGAATTTTCTTCTCCTCTTTTCCAGCTAGAAAAATTATCATTTCAAATACAAAATTTGGTTTGTCTGATTTGTCATTGTATTTAAAAAATTTTTTGTATTATTTTGTAATTTTGTATTATTTGTAAATTTCTATTCTTAAATTGATCAAAATGAAAAATTTGTTCGTCTATTATTTTGAAAATCACTAAAGCTTTTTCTATGAGGAATCCAATTCATTTACTAACAGGAAGCAAAGTGCTGGTGAAATGAGCAGCATAAATATAGTGGAAAACTTGGATCGAATTCACAGTTAGTTTATGTTAATGCAAACAGCAGAAAATGTAGATTTTTTAAATTTAATTTTTTATCTTCTAGACAAAACTTTTCTTTTGCTTTTTATAGTTTAGGCCTAATGCACAGAGGCATTAAAAAATAAAAGGAACTGTTAACTTATAAAGTCAATTGTTATAAGCAAATTGTATTAACAAATAATTGACATTAGAGGTTATTCGTCTTCAAAACATATTTCTGCTCCGAAAACGCTTGCTTTTATCATAAGGATGACACGTGGCCATTAAAATTGAAGATTTAATGTTATTGCTTTATTTTTTGAACAAAGTATATAAACAAATGCACATTTCGGGCGTTTTTAAGCGAAAAGAAACCTTTTTTTCTTCCAATCTTGCTGAAATTATATTGTCAATAATGCTGAAAATTTCGCAACCCATTATTATTTGTTTATTTTATAAATAAATTATACAAACAAATGCACATTTAGAGCAATTTTTAACAAAAATAAGCCTTTTTTCTGGCCCTGATATAATTATGTTGCGAATGCACATTCTGGGCGCTTATAGGCAGAAAAAGTCGTCCTTTCATTTAGTCTTGTTAAAATTATATTGTGAGTGATGTTCTTTGACAAAACTTTTTTGTAATATTCATAAACAAATTATATAAAAATACACATTGTAGGCGTTCGTAAGCAAAAAAATATTGTTCTTTCTTGTAGTCTTGTTGAAACTATGTTGGAAATGTTTTTTACATGAAGTTTTGTTGAAAAATTTTAGTAGAAGTAATGTTGCAAACTTATATAGCATTTAGTACATTTTCTGATAATAAAATTTAAAAACATTTATAAATTTTGCAAAAGATGGTCCCTCTTTTATAATTTTTTAAAGAATTATTTTTTTTCGCTATTTTCGAGAAACTTACCCTTTTTGTCATTTTTTTGTTTTAGTGCTAACAGAATTAGGATCCAATAAGAAAATCCAACTATTTTTGGTTGAATGTTAATTTTTTTATTACAAAGTCTACTGTTTTATTTTTGGTTCAAAATTAATTTTATTTAGTTGAAAACTCTACTAGTTCATTGAAAATTCGATTAATTCTTAGTTAAAAATTAGTTTTTTAAAATAAAAATTTAACTTTTTAATTATTGGTTAATGTTATTAATAGCATATATAAGTATTTGATTGAAATTGCAACTTTTTCATTAAAACAAAATTTTTCTCTTAAAAATGCAACTGTTTTATATAAAATTTGTCTTTTTCTCTTTAAAATTTAACAATTTGGTAGAAATTTCAAGTATTTAATTAAAAATACGTGTCTTTTTGCTTGAAAATTAATTTTTTCAAACGAAAATGTAATCATTATATTTTTGTTTAAAAGATAATATTTTTAATTCAGAATCGATTATTTCTAGTTACAAATTTAACTTTATGGTTAAAAATTTGTCTTTATCTGGTGAAAAATTAATTCTTAAATTAAAAATCTAACTATTCCATTTTCGGTTTAAAATTGTTTTTTTTTTTAAATATTTTAATATTTGAAATTAAATTAATGTATTTGTATGATACCAAATTATTTTATTGTGTACAAAAATAGTCTTTTTGGTAGAAAATGTATTTTATATTTTTTTGTTCAAAAGTTAATAATTTTAGTCAAAATTAATCTTGTTTTTCGAAAATTCATCTTCTTAGTTAAGCATTCAACTTGCAAAACTTCATCTTTTTTTGGTTAAATTTAACTGTTTCAAAATTCTTTTTTTGTTTTTCGTTAAAAAGTAATTTTATTAACTAAAAATTTTACTATTACATTCTTTAAGACTGTTATTGGTTGCATTTTAATCTTTCCTGTTTGCAAAATCAACCATTTGGTTTAAAAAATCGTTTTGTCAAGTTAAAAATTTAGCTACTTCGTTAAAAATTTTGAAAAGTTTCAAAAAAATTTTTCAAGATTCCTGGGAGAACTATTCAATGATTTTTCATTTATCAACATTAATTTTTTTTTTATAAATTTCAATCTATAAAAAAAAAAATTTTCAAACTATTACTAAAAATATCCAGACGAAAATCCGGAAGATTTTAAGGCAATTTTTTATTCTAAAAGACTTTTAATTTTAAGAAAAATTTAAGTCAGTTAACAAAATTTTGGAATTTAAAAATATGTTCAGAATTAAAGAGATTTCAAAAAATTTATAAAATATTTTTTAAATACCTCCCAAAAACTTTAATGTTTTCTAATGCTTTATCAAATCCTGTAAAATAAAAAAAATCTTCTTTGAAATTTCTCAGATTCTTTCTTGTGGGATGTAGATACCCAAAATGTAATTTAAGCTCGAATTTAAATATTCAAAAACTTAAACGTGAGAAATGCTTATTTTAAATTGTATACTTAGGACTACAAATTTTTTCCACCTCAAACTAAGAAATTAGACGCGCGCATAGCGCACGACTGATGATGCTAATATTTCTTTAATACGAAAGTAACTAAAAAAGTAACGATTTCTAATCTCTTAGAAAGTAACTGAAAAAAGTTGCACTTCAAAACGATAACAAAAAGACCATTACTGATTTTCAATTCGCAATAGTAACAATTTTGAGAAATAAATTAAGTTAGAACAAACACAAATTTCACTTTAAAGTAATTAATTTGAGTAAATAATTGCGAAAAAAACAGAGGTTTGAAATTTCAACGAGGAACTTTATACTCGAACTACAAACTGACTACTTTGAAGCTAAGTACTCGCAAACAGACCCTCCTCAAATTACCCTCCTGTTTGTCGTTGAACTCACTTCAAAGGTGCCGTCTGACCAAAACTGGTTGTGACTACTGCGCAATTTACGCCACTTAAATTGTAAACAAGTGCAAACCACATCCTCAATATAACTTCAACTAACAATTATTGTAAAACTCTAGAAACTAAATGTTCGTTTCCTAAATGCTGACCCTCTATTTTCAGCCTTTTGGTGAAAAAAATTAAATCTTAGTGTTTGCTTCATTGCTTTATTAATATAAGAATAAAAAATTATTCTATGCTTCAGAATTGTTTAAACTCTATTCAATAATAAGTCTATCAAAAAGACAAAAAGAAAATTCTATTAAACAATCCAGGTAATTAAATTAAATTAAAAAAAAAATTAAAATTTTTTTTAACGTCCAACATTTAAGTTTAAGTACTAAATTCTTGAAAATTAACAGAAAATAGAAATCAACAATCTAATTTGGACAAGACACTATTAAATGTTTTTATTTGAAAAAAAGAAGGAAAAAAAGGCAACTATTTGATTGAAAATTCATGTATTTTCTTTAAAATGTATTCTTTTTGGGTGAAATTTAGAGATGTTTGGTTAAAAGTCAGTCTGTTGATTGAAGACTCAACTTTATGGTTAAAAATTATGTATTTTGTTTGAAATCTGTCTTTCTTGCAGGAAATAAATCTGTTTAATTGAATCCGAAAATTTAACTATTTTGTTCAATGTTGAACTCTTTTGTAGAAAATTATTTTTTTTTAAGATTTATTATTTTGAGTTAAAAATTGAACGTTTTTTTTAAAACCTTGTGATTTTTTATTGAAATATCAACTAATTAGCTGAAAATTAAACTTCTGTGTAAACAAGTAATTTTTTGGTGAAAAATCCATAATTTTAGTCTAAAATGTAACTATTTGGTTGTAAATCTACATTTTTCTTGAATATTTATATTTTTTATTTTAAAATTTAACTCTTTTCTTGATAACTCGTCTCTTTACCTTGAAAATTCAACAATTTTTTAAAAAATTCATCTTTTTGGTATAACATTGATCGTCTTGGTTTAAAAATTTGACTATTTGGTTAAAAACGAATATTTCTGGCAAAAAATTTAACAACTTGTTTCAAACTCAAATTACTTTGTTCAAAATAATTTTTTTTTTTAATTAAATTTTTGATTCACGTTTTTTCGTTTAAATTTTTCACCTATAGATTCATCTATTTATTTCTGTTTGAATTTGTTTAAATTTGCTTTTATTAATAAATCCAAAAAAAGAGAAAGTAAAAGAGGCAACCTTGAAAATACCTTTTTTCTTTCTTTCTGCTGTCATTTTTAAGATTGATAAGAAAAGCGTTAAAAAACAGAAACCACGCTTTATGGTTTAAAATAAGTTGTGAAGTGCAAATCACAATGAAAAAAAAGCATATTAAATATTACTGTTAAGTACCTTAACAGTAATTCTCCGCCAAATAAGTGTATTAACAGCTTGCAATATATATTTCTATTAACTATTTTTAAACAAAAATTAAATTCAGAATCTCTTAGTGAGAAAATTGTTTATTCTATTAAATTGTTATGCAGTAATCATCTTTCACTCATGTGCCAGGTGATGAATAAATTCATCTCAATAGAAGTACTGAATAATAATAGTACTTTAAAAATACAGTATCAAAATAATTATAGAAAAGATATCTTGTCTATAACAGTTTCAATTTTTCATTATTATTTAACAGCAATACTCACTTATAATTTTTGAGAAATTTACTTATTGAAATGCCACTATCAAGACGCCTTTAAATAATTACAACGAAAAACTCGTAATAATCGTAATACATCTTCTTTGTAGAACATTCCGACTGAGATACCTACAACATGACTTAGTAGAGAAGAATAATTTCTTCTTCATAAAATGCAAAATTAAATATTCATTCACAATATCGTTTAAAAAATAACAATATTTTACGTTTGAGGTTTTCTTTGTTCACGGCTTATAATTCTTAATTGATTTTCAATTAGTCTGATAAAAGAGACCGTGAGATCGACACAATAAAAAATTTACAATTTGTTTATTCAAATGTATATAAAAATAGTGATTCTTAATTTATCGTCATTTTTTATTGTAAACATTACTCCTGCGGGAGATTAGGGTACTTTTTATTTTAAAAAATATTTTTATGATGTTGAATTCATAATAATTCACTTTCTTGCATCTTTGACAAATGAAAACGTTTGCAAAAATTTTAATTGTAAATTTTTTAAATTCATTTATTTTTTTTGTTAACAGGTACATATTTTTAAAATTTGATCATTATTTTGACTTTTTCCCATGCATCACAGATAAAACTCGACTATTTTATTTTGAAATCTTGCACTTTTTAGTTTTTTGACAAAATTTCTGCTTATTATTCTAAATTTTAATACAAATGAACCACGTAGCGTTGCAATGTATTTCGAAATTCCCTGACTTTTCTCTGAGCAATTTTTTATTTCCCCTGACCATTAATAATAATCGAAGACCACCATTTTTATATTGTATAAGCAAATTAAAATAATAATATTTCTAATTCAAATAAATAATTTTTAAATTTATTTATTTATTTTAACCAAAGAAGACGATTTTATACCACAAAAATTGGATTTTTATTCCGCAAGGACGAATTTTCAACAAGACAGTCGAATTTTGTCCAAAAAGATGATTTTTTAAGAAAACGGTTGAAATTCCCACCTATAAATATATAATTTTAACAGAATGATCAAGTTTAAAAAAAAAAGATTAAAGTTCAACCAAAGACCGTTACACTTTCAGAAGAATAATTAAATTCTGTTTAAATTGAAGAACGACAAATTCAATGCAAAAGATCGAATTTTTTCTCCAAATAGACAAAACGTTAAAAAAAAACAGTTGAATATTTGACCAAAAAATAATATTTTAATCAAAATACTGAAATTTTCAACCAAATACTTGAATTTTCTACCTATCAAGATGCATTTTTAAACAAATAGTTAGATTTTTAAACAAAAATACAAAATTTTCAACCAAAAAGATTAATTTTATATAAAAAATGACGAATTTTTTAGTAAAATACGTGGATTTTCGAACAAATAGTTAAATTTTTTTAAAAAATATGAATTTACGACAAAATAATCTAATTTTCAACCAAAAATATAAATTTTTAATCATAATAATGAATTTTCTAACCATATGGACAAATTTTCTACAAATAACGATTTTTTAGGCAAGGAAGAAAAACAAGTTCATGCGAATTGCTAAGCTTTTAAGGCCAAATACGAATCTTCTTTAAGACAGTTTAATTTTCAACCTGAGAATGTGGATTTTCAACAAAACAGTTAACTTTTCAAGCACAGAGATGAACCTTCAACCAAATAAATAAATTTTTTACAGAGTAGTCCAGCTTTCACCCAAAAAGTTAAAATTTCAAATTGAAAAAAAAAATTTTTCAACAAAATAGTTCAAGTTTTAACCCAACAGATGAACTTTGAACTAAAATGAAGAATCCTTAATTAGAACAGTTAAATTTTCAGTTAGAAGGATTATCTTTTAACTCAAAGAAAATCAAATTTTTGAAGAAAGAGATAAGTTTTCAGCGAATAATGTAAGGGTAGATATTTGAACCAATAAAAATTTTAATTTAAAATAAAAGAAAGTTGAATTTAACCAAAAAAACGAATTTTCAAAAAAGTAATTGAATTTTCAAACAAACCAGATTATCTTTTAACTAGTTACATTTTTATACAAGAAGATTAAATATCTACTAAAGCAGATGAATTCCTAAACTAAAAAGACAAATTTTGAAAAAAGTAGATAAATTTTCAACACAAAGTTAATTTACAACAAAACAGTTAAATATTTAACTAAAAAGGATGACTTTCCAACAAAATTTTTCAATTCGAAACTTAATAATAAAATTGTTAACTAAAATAAAATCGTCACGAGAAAGCAATTCAATAAAAAAAAGAGCAATACAAGGCAAAAAATTACTACCAAAAATATTTTATCAGGGTGTGGCAGAATTTTTTTCGAAAGCCTGGATTTTTTTTTTCTCTTTAACATAGTTTTTTCTATAAAATTTTGTCAACAGACAAATTAAATTCATTAAAATAAGTACATATAAATATTAGTATATTTTTGAACAGTTGTATCATTAGATTTAAAATTACAACTATACTTTTTGTCTCTGAAAAAAATGTTATCATGAAATACAAAAATCTTATCTTTAAAATTTCTAGCATTTTCATAAATTAATTTTAAAAAGTTCAATGGCTGTTTAAAAATAGGAAGGATTTGACTTTTCAAAGTGTATTGTATTTCTTTCCGAAATCTATCTTAAATACCTTCCTATAATAATAATTTATACTTTAAATCAATATTTTTTAATTTAGTTACTTAAGACGTTGTTGTTATCTTCGTTGTGTAATTAGTAATTTATAACCTAGTGTTGAAATTTGAACGTCCAAAGTAAAACTGATGTTAGTGCTACTATGGATGCATTTTTGAATAGAAAAAAACTAAGAGTATGAACATAGATATTAAAGAGTCAAAATCTCCGTTTATACAACTTTCTTCTAGCTGATGCTATAATTTACAATCATTATACTTCATAAATGATTTTTAATATTTCTCAATATTGTGTAATAATAATATAATAATAATATAATAATATGTTGAATATATTTACTTAGAATATTTGCCATAGCATCAATAATATTTGAATTTACAATAATATTTATCTTATTGTGTGTAGGATCTACTTTTTTTCAGAAAATATTTCGTTTACTGTTTTAAATATCTTGTGCAGAATATATTTTATGCAGGAAAAATATTGGACATAATTTTTTTGTGTACCATGTTTTCAGAATATCTTCAGAATAATGTAATTACTATTTATTTCTGTATATGATGTATTATGTGCAGAAAATATATAGCGCAAGAAAAATGTAACAGTATTAAATTCGCTGTTGAAAATATTTCGTGTAAAAAAAAAGTATGATCAGTATAAGTTGTGTACAATATATTTGCGTAGCAACAGGTGCTACTCATATCGAGCAAGAGTCTACTTTGTTTATTTTGTTGTAAATAACAATTGTTTGTTAATCTTTTCCTGTAAAATAAGATATTTTATTGATTTAATTGTGGTTAGGTTGACTTAGTAAAATACACTTTTTATTCATCGACTACTTGTCAGTGTATGAAATACTTGAGGTCGAGTTACAAAAAACTGAAAAATTATAGGAAAAACGCTACTTTAAGGAATCGAGATAAGAATGAGGGCTTTCTGAAGATTAATGAGTTGCTTTTTTGATTCGCAGACAAGCGATGAACCTTGAATCGGGAATGTAGACGAAAAGGCAAAAAAACGGATCTGCCCACGCAGGATCGAAGGAAGGTCCTTTCCTCCACCTTCTTCATCATCACTTCGTCGTCACCTCATCCTTGACCACCGACTTCACATCCACTGCTTCGACTTGGAAACTGTGAGTGATTTACTACCCTTTTTTATTCGATGCTTTTCTCGAAATTAAGGATTTTCGCGGCCTACAGTCAAGGTCGAAATTAATCAAATTGTTGTAGGGTGAGGAGGGGCAGCTCCGACCAGTGGGGCAAAGGTGACTTTGCTTATAACATCGTTATTATTTAACAATTTTAATTCTACTTTATATTAAACAACTCTATTTTATTATGGAAATAGTGCTACTCACTAAAATCTTGAAAATTGACATTGTAAAAGAAAAATTGTGCAAGAAAGAGTTTTGCACAACGAAGGAATGGAAGATTCGCTGGCGGACATATAAAATTGACAGCATCAATAGCAATACTTACAGTATGAATTTGATATTTTGACAGATAAATCAATGTCACATCATGTAATGGGATGAAAGTTTACAAAAATAAAAAAAGTGGAAGTAGATCTAAACCGAAATCGTCTGCAGAAGTTGCTCTTCGTATTATGACTGATAAACACTTATCAAAAGAGCAAGACCTGATTATCAGAAGGAAATTAAAATCAAAGGATTCAGACATATTCTCTTCTTAGAATGATGTCTTGAAAGAAAAAAAAGAATGTTATCCGGATTCTAAAACGATTAAAATTACTGACACAAGTGCGTAAATAAAACTGCAAAGTTTGTTGGATCATACCGCACAACGAATATTGCAAAGTCAGAGCACAGTCATTCATGCAGTTTCCGATAAACAACAAGAAAATGTAAAATGCAAGTGGGGCTGCGATAGAAGTCCTGGTCAAAGCAGATATTAGCAGAAGTTTAAACTCAAATCTGATTATCATACTTTTTTTGATCAAAGCGTGCTCCTGGCATCTTATGTACCATTACAATCAGTGTCAGGTTATCCGACGTTTGATGACAAAATAGTACTCTGGCAGAGTCCACAGCGATCTTATATGCGTTATTGTAGGCCTATTGGTTTTTGCTTTATAGAGGAAACTACAGGAGAAATTTTGAAGTTAAAAGAACGGAACAACAAACAAATTCAACATCTGTGCCGTTCTTTGTGCGATGTTAACGGAAAAAAGTTGCCGTAACTCATCATCTATTATTTAAAATGATGGATGGAAAGGTTTGCAATGCAGTAACATCAACTTTCAGTCAAAGGTGCTACAAACGTGGTGCTTATCTGACCGAAATGAATAAAATTGATTGAGTTCGCAGCAAACCTATTGATATAAGTACGTTTATAAGTACGTTACAGTTTGTTCTATCAACACTTCACGCTTGGATACCATTCTTTAATTGTCCTTTACACGTATCTTATAGTCTTTAAATCCAGAAACGGCAAATACGAAGTGATAAAAATAAGCTGTAGTTCGCAAAAAAAAAGGATGTTCAAGAATCTTTCAGGAGGAAAATGATGTTCCAAAATCTGAAGAAGGTGGAACAACTAATGACGGAAACACTGTTTGCAGATTTTTCTCAAATAAAGAAATGTCTGCAGCTATAACTTAAATTGATCAAGTCATGATCAAAAAATTTTCTGTAATTTTACAGGCCCTTTCATGTGGTTATGACATTCATGACCAAGCTTTCGTTGAGCGTGGTTATTAATTGAACCTGTTCCTCAATAATTAATTAATTCACTCATTCATTCATTCATGGTTCTGCCGAAATAAAAAACGCAATCTTTCCTATCGGGCAACTTCCTAAAGAAGCTCAGGAAGCCTGCAACAAGAAATTCAAGGCTGCTAGGGAGAATTGTTCTGGAAAATTTTCAACAAAAAACACCAATGAAAATGTTTTACAAACATTTCTTGAATTGTCTGATCCTATTGTTACGGGGAAGCGGGTACTTCAAAAACGAAAAGATGGCAGCTTGCAACTTGATGTTTTAAAACTGCTGAAGACCCTAAAGGAACCCAAGCTAATAGAAAATGTAGGCGAAAATGTTGTACCGATGAAAGTGGAATAGTTGTTAATTCATTTACGTTTTCTTTAATTGCAAACGTGATAATAGTTTGTTTTCGTTAATTGTTCCTTTTATTATTTATTTCTGAGAGCAATATACTCGTTTTAAGTAAAATTAATTTTTGGCAAATGGTTATTTTTTTTCCAACCACTGTTAGTTGCTACACGTATCAAAAGTTTTGTCGATAAATAATAGGTAATGTAGAAACGCTAATTACCTTCTAAGCTACATGCAAGCCACTATTAAACAATATAATTTTTTTTAAATACAATTTTTTTTACACAACTATAATTATTGCGCTGCAAGATTATGTAAAGTTTGTCCTAAAAAGCTAATGTTTGCTAAAACAAATGAAAATCCTCTTAACCTCAAATTAGAGAGGAAATTCCATCTGCTTCAGGAAATATCCTTCCGACACAATAAAACGTTTCCCTGAATGCTTGCAAAAATGTAAAAAAAAAAGAATAAAGTAAAAATTTCTACTTTTTTAAAATAATTGTGGAATATTGACAAATGTTTACAACAAAATACGAGATTTCACAAAAGTTGAAATATTGAAAAACTGTACTAAGAATGATAATGTAAATTCTTGTAGTTTATTGAAGAAGTGTACAATTAAAAAAATTACACGTTTGTGAAGAACTTTTGTTATTATAATGAATCATAGATGTAGCGGAAAAATCAATTATGTAACATTTTTTACAACATTTTTAGAAAAAAGCACAAAAAACTAAAACCAATTTAAGAGAAACCTACACAACAAATACTACAAAGAAGTACAACTTTATTCTGTTATTCAGATGCGTTTTTCATTTCTTTTTTGTATTGTCATATTTTATCGCAGTTTTATTGCTTTGCAAGAATTTACGCAAAGCACAACTATAAGAATCTATAGAAATTTACCAATTTTGCAGACAAAAAGTTAAGAAAAAAAAAGAAAATTTACATACATAAATAATCGCTATTACAAAAAGAGTATATGTTTAAACAATAGAGGAATGGTAAAATATTAAAAAACAATAATCGTCAATAAACAACTAAAAACTTACGTTTGGAGCTTCTTAGAAATACGTCTTTACAAAAAAAAAGGAGAATTGTTTTTACCTTAAAATATAGTTTTCATATTTTCCTCGTAAACGATGCAAGATATCACAAATAAGCAATATGTATTTTTTGCAGGAATTTTTTATATGTGAAAACTTTTATCTTTATTTTTTTAATTTGTCGTTGTTTGCTAAAAAAATGAGAAAATTAAATTATATGAAAAAAAATCCTCCTTACAAAAGTTATTTTGCTTGCATATAACTTTCTGAATGTCTTCCTTATAGAAGGCCAAATTTGCAAAAAACACATATTTCGTCTCCAAGAGGTTCTGCAACTCAAGCGTTGAACCTACTTGATATGAAATGGATTCGGTATTTAAATTTGATTTCCAATCAAAAAAAAAAAGTAATAATTCTCCTCTTCCTCTTTGAATCGATATTTCTTGAAATTATTATCGTCTGTTGAAAAAAGGATATAATTTTCTTATTCATTATCCCTGTATCTCACTGGCAAGTTTTTATTTCCATAAAAAATTTAAAAATTGTATCTTTAATCGCTACCGCTTTCCTATTTTTAAAAGCTGTAAAATTCTAGCTTCAAAATTCTTGGACAATTTACTCGGAATGGACCTAATTTTTTAGATCAAAACTTTTTGATCCGCATTCGGGAACTCAATATCTCGGGAGTAAGTTTTCATTTTTTATTAGAAATAAGAATCACATTTTTTATCACAATCTGCAGCCAAAACGACATTAAGTTTAGGTTAGTGTCACTTTGAAATTTTTAACTCTCAAGCATATTTTTGCCAAACTAGACAATTTTTTCTGATAAAACTTTTTGATCTTAATTCAATAACTTTTCAGCTCAAAAGTGGTTTTATTTTTTAATGGTGATTTTGATTTTACAGAATGTTTTTTGGGTCTCCTGTGAAATTCCGATTTTATTTGTTATCACTATTTTGTTAAAATTCTGCCAAAGATCTGCATAGGGTCCCCAATAAAATGTTAATTTTTTAAATTAAAATCGCCAAACCCTAAAATTCTACCTTTTATTGAGTCTTAATTTGTCTTAGTTTTTAATTGAATAAAAAATGTTGGTATTCTTAGCACAAAAATAGCTTTAATTTTTTTTTTGTTTTATAAAATTTAAGACCTGTTCCTCAATAAATATAAATCACTATCTAGAGGTGAAAAAATTTGTTAGCCTTTGATTGATACATTCTTCAAAATGAAAACCAAGAAGATTCATTTTTAAGACCTAAAACGGCCTTGCCGAACCTCTAAACATTTTGTTTAAATATTTATTTTAAAAGAGAAACCTAAGGGTAAATGAAAAAAATATTATGTGTCTTAATTTTGTATTTAAAAATGGATCCTCGCAATTTGTAATCCAATTTTTGATACCTTATTTTATTCATAAGAATATATAGTTATTTTTATAAATACAATTTTTATTAAATACTCTTTAGTTTTTAAGATAACTCATTTTGAATTTGACGTCGATATTTCAAAATTTCACAATTTTGAAACAAATTTCACGAATTTCAGTCAATATTATTCAATCTATTAAAAATAAAATAATAAAATATTTGCATAAAAGAAATTTTTTTAATGTTTAAAGTTTTTTACCCATAGTTTGAATTTACAATAACAATAATTCTAAAAAATATATTAATGGACGAAAAATTTTTCTTAAAAATGTGCATAGTATTTTTTTGAATTACGAAAACCGTTTTAAAAAAATCAAATTAATAATTTGCAAAATAAATTGAAAGAAACATCGAGATAAATCAGTGCTGAATTCAATCCTGCAAAGTTTGTTTGGAAAATGTTATTAGGATCGGAGGACATTCAGGGAGAATTTTTTCTTTTTAAGGTGCATGTGTTCTCACAATAATTTTCCAATACAATTTTCAAAAGATTATTGTTATTTTGAATTCGAACTGAAATTTTTAAAAACTCTAAAAATTAAAAAAAATTCTTCAATAAAAATATTTTATTATTGTATTTTCAATAAATAAATAATATTTATCAAAGAACAATTTTTTAATCGAGTTGTCTCGTCGTCCCAAAATTCGGAATGACTTGTCCAACATTTCGGAAATTCAAGAATTTTATAATGAATTTTATAATAAAAAAAAACTTTTAAAATTAGATAACTTCAAATTTAAAGAAAATTTAAAACAAAAGCTTATAAAATTCAAAACCGTCAAGGTGAAATTTTTAAATCTAGACAGTTTCATCAGCAAGAAGTTGAAACGGAAAACTATTGAATATTTTAAAGTAATAGCTTCTAAGATTATAGAAATCTAAATTTTTATGAAATTAAAAAATGATGATTCAACGTAAAAATTGATTAGCCAAACTTTTTTTAAATCAAAAAATAAATTCAGCTTTTTTTCACCGTTCAAAATGGAAAAATTTTTTTATTAAAAAATTAAAAATGTAGACTCTAGAAACTTGAAACTTAAACAAATCCGAACTTAATATAAGATCGAAAAAAATTAATTTGCGAAGAATTGTTATATCAAAACTTTTTTGTACTCAAAACCCTTTAAAATTTTCATATCTTAACGTCAATTCAATCGTTTAGAAATAAACAATATAAAATTTAAAGAAAAGTTTAATTTAAATCAAAAATGAACAAATGTTAGAACCAAGCATTGAATATTAATGTTTTTTTTATTTGAAAAATGTTCCAAAAAGTTTGACATTTCAAATTGAGTTTAAAAATATATAATTTTTCTATTAAACAAGTTAATGATTTCTTAAATTTTTAATGGTATTAATTTTGAAATTTTTAATTTTTTTACAGTAAACGCTAAATTTCCAATTTTTCCCTTATAAGTTTAAATTTTCCGATTAAAATTAAAATGGTTAAATTTTGAAAAGTATAATTTAAAATTTTTAAATTGTTAATTTTTAAACGGTTTCAATTTATGTGAAGTAATTTAAGTAGTTTAAAATTAAAACGGTTTAAATTTTAAAAGTATAATTGAAATTTTAAAATGGTTAATTTCTAAACGATTAAATTTACTTAAAGCAATAGAAGTTTTTAAGGGTTTGAGTAAAAAAAAGTTTTAATATCACAATACTTAGCGAATAATATTTTTTTTAGTTTAAGATGAAATTCGGATTTGTTTAAGTTTGAAGTTTCCTGAGTTCACATTTATTTTTTTTTAATATTTTTTTACTTAGAACTACTTTCTATTTAGAACACTTTTTTAGAATAATATAATTTTGATGGTTCAGAATTGAAAATTTTGCCATTTTGAACGGTGAGAATAAAGGTGAATTTATTTTTTGATCTTAAAAAACTTTGTCTGATTAATTTTTATGTTAAATTATAATGTCTTTACCATAATCAAAATTCAGATTTCTGGAATTTCAGAAATTATTTAAACTTAAAAGTTTTAAATTTAAAAATTAAAATTTAAAATTTAAAATTTTAAATTTTAAATTTTAAATTTTAAATTTTAAATTTTAAATTTTAAATTTTAAATTTTAAATTTT
>JAUELO010000096.1:2771688-2782629 GCA_032357855.1 Amphibolips quercusostensackenii | reverse complement strand
TTGCTGAAATCCCTAACATAGGAATTTCATGGATTAGTGTGGTTTACATCGGAAAACTGCTGCAGTGGCGCATCGGTATTATCGCAGTGGAAGCACAGCACAAATAAGCGCTGTCGGGTAGGACAATATAAGTCTGGTCATGTTAGGTAGAATTACTCTGTTAATTACTGTTATTGCAACTGCAGTAGAAGCGTCGCAAATTGAATCGAATACTAGAGATATTAGTGTTGACACTTGCTGCTCTGAAACAGACCCAGATTCTTTAGAAATCTCCTTTCATCTCTGAAACTTTTTTTTTTAGCAAAAATACTAAGTAGATTACTTTTGGCGTGGAATTTATAATGAGAAAGAATTATTAATAATAATCTTCCAATTCATTTTATCAGTTATGGACAGACGTTCAATATTTAACAAAAGATAAGAAAGTACCAGAGCGCTAACAGGGTAATTTGTTTTTGATTGAACTCAATGGCTGATTACAAAATCTTTTTCCACTGAAAACTTGATCTAATTCGTCTTTAAGTAAGAAAATCAGCTATGGACAGACGTTCAGTAATTCATAGAAGATAAAAATTACTGAAACGTTGTTAGGATAATTTGTTTAAGGTTCAACTTAATGGCTGACTAGAAACACTTTTCTACTGAAAAATATATTTTATTCTTATTCAAGTAGAAAAATTAATTATGGATAGACGTACAGTATTTTACAAAATATAAAAAACTACCAGAACTCAAAAACAGTAGTCTGTTCTAAATTAAACGCAGTGTCTAACTAAAAAATAATTTTCTACTTATCCTGATTCTTATTTAAGCAGAAAAATAAGTGATGGGCTCACGTCCAGTACTTTAAAATAGTAGATGACGTGGCAAGGCAAGAAAGGCAGCGATTTCCGACGAGTGTTAAGATTGCTACCCGAGCGAAGCGAGGGCAGCAATCAAAGGAGTCGAGAAACTACGTTTTCCCGTTGGCATGTATACTTTTTTTCACAACAAGCCTGCTGAAAGTTTGACTTTTAAATAGGCATTTCCAATTTTGACAACTGATCAGTTTAAGAGCTGAAGGCTAACAGAACTAAAGAGATATAGTAGCCAAAGAACCATGTATTCCCTTGGAAAGGCAAATTTTTGCAATTTGTAAAAATTTTTTGGAATTTTTCGATATTTTGTGAAAACTTTGGAAATTATTAAAATTTTTAGAAAGTTTAACAAATTGTAGAAATTTGTGAAAATTTATGAAAGTTTAAAAATTTTTTGAAAAGTTTAGAAAGTATTAAAATTTTTAGAAAATTTTAGATATTTTTAACATTTTAAAAAATTTTGAAGTTTGCAAAGTTTTATTTAATAAAATTTTTGAAAATTGTAAACATTTTATAAATTCTTGAAAGTTTTAGAAATTTTAAAAAATTTTGAAAATATTGATAATTTTGAAATTTTTTGAGTTTTTAATTTTTTTTAATAGTTTGAAAAATTTAGGAAATTTTTGGAAATTTTGGAAATTTTTTGAAAATTAAGCAATTTTTAAAATCATTAAAATTCTTAGAAATTTTATGAGTGAAAGTTTTTGGAAATTTCGAAAAAAATTTTGAGTCAAATTTTTTAAAAAGCTTGAAAAATTTTGAAAACTGCAAATTTCAAAAATTTTGGAAATTTCTTGAAACTTTAGAAATTTTTTTGAAAAGTTTGGAAATAATGCAAATTTTTAGAAATTTTTTTAATTTTTTAATGTTAAATTTTTTTTAAGTTTCAAATTTTTTTGAAAGTTTCAAATTTTTGTTAAGTTTGGAAATTATTAACATTTTCGAAAATTTTTAAAATGTTTTTAAATTTTTTTAAATTGCGAAACTTTTGATAAATTCTCGAAAGTTTTGGAAATTAAAAAAATTTTAAATATATTGATAATTTTGAAATTTTTTAAAAGTTCAAAACTTTTTTGAAAAGTTTGAAAAATTTTGTAAATTTTTGGAATTTTAAAAACTTTTGGAAGTTTTCAAATTTTTATTTAATAAAATTTTTCAAATTTGTAGAAATTCTATAAATTCTTAAGTTTTTGAAATTTTGAAAAAATTTGAAAATATTGATAATTTTGGAATTTTTTAAAAAAGTTTGAAAAATTCTGTAAATTGTTGTAAATTTTGAAAAATTTTGGAAATTTTTTGGAAGTTAAAAAATTTTTTGAAATTTTAGTGAAGTTGGAAAATTTTTGGAAATTTTGAAAATTCTAAAAATTTTCTTAGTTTAAATTTTTTTTTAAAAGTTAAGAAATTTTTAAAATTTTGGAAAATTTTTAAAATTTTACAAAATTTCTTAAATTTTGTGAATTTTTTTAAATTTTGTATAATTTTTTTAATTCTTTGAAAAGTTTGGAAATTATTAAAATTTTGAGAAAATTTTAGAAATTTAAAAAATTTTGGAAATCTTATTAACTTCTAGAAGCTAGCAAATTTTTATTAAAAAAATTTTTTTTCAATTGTAAAAATATAATAAATTCTAGAAATTTTTGGAAATTTTGAAAAATTTTGAAAATATTGATAACTTTGAAATCTCTTGAAATGTTTTAAACAAATTTCTTAAATTGTGTAAATTTTCCAAATTTCTTGAAATTTGGAAAGTTTTTGACAGTTTGAAAGTTTTTGAAACCATTACAATTTTTGAAAAATTAAAGAAAGTTTGAAAATTTTTGAAATATTCCAGAATTAAAAAATTTTTTTAAAAAGTAAAAAAATTGTTACTATTTTTTGAAATTTTGAAAATGTTGCAAATTGTGAAAAAATTTTGAAATTTTAAAAATCTTTTGAAGAGCTTGGAAATTATTTGAATTTTCGGAAATTTTTGGAAATTTAAAAATTATTCAAACTAAATTTTTTCTAGTTTTAATATTATTAAAATTTTTAGAAATTTTCCAAAATTTTTGCAAATTGTGAAAAGATTTTGAAATTTTTTCAACTTTGGAATTTATTAAAATCTTTAGAAACTTCAAAAAATTTTGAAAATTTGTGGAAATTATTGAATATTTTGAAAGTTTTAAAATTGTTGGAAAAGTTTGGAAATTATTAAAATTTTCAAAAATTTCTAAAAATTTTAATAATATTTAAACTTTAAAAAAAAAAAAAGTCACAAAATTTCAAAATTTCTAAAAATTTCTAAAACTTTGAATAACTTCCAAGCTTTCTAAAAGATTTCCAAAATTTCGAACATTTTTTACAATTTGCAGCATTTTTCAAAATTTTCCAAAATTATAACAATTTCCAAACCTTTAGAAAAAATTTTGAAATATTTCAAAAATTTTCAAACTTTCTTGAAATTTCCAACAATTTTAATGGTTTCAAAAATTTTCAAACTCAAAAAATTTCCAAAATTTCAAAAAATTTCTAAAATTTACACAATTTTCAAAATTTTTTAAATATTTTAAAAAATTCCAAAATTAACATTCAAAAAATTTCGACAAATTTCCAAAATTTGTTAAACTTTCCAATAACTTTAATAATTTTCAAACTTTTCAAAAAATTTCGAAAAGTTTTGAAAAATTTTCAAAATTTCCGAAAATGTTACTAATTTCCAAACTTAAAAAAAATTTGAAACTTTTGAAAATTTTAAAAATTTACAAGAATTTCTAAAAATTTGCATTATTTCAAAACTTTTCAAAAAATTCCCAGTTTCGTAAAATTTCCAACATTTTTCACAATTTGCAAAATTTTCAAAATTTCCAAAATTGAAAAAATTTGAAACTCAAAAAATTTCCGAAATTTCCAAAAATTTTCACTTTCCTAAAATTTCCAAAAATTTTAATGATTTCAAAAATTATTCAACTTTCAAAAAATTTTCAAGTTTCCAAAAATTTTAATGATTTCAAAAATTGTTCAACTTTCGAAAAATTTTCAAGTTTCCAAAATATACAAAAATCTCCTAAATTTTTCAAACTTTGCAAAAAAATGTAAAACTTATAAGAAATTTTAAAATTATCAATATTTCCAAAATTTTTCAAAATTTGCAAAACTTTCAAGAACTTATAAAATGTTCACAATTTTTTTTAATTTTATTAAATAAAAGTTTGCAAACTTCCAAAAGTTTTTAAAATATTCAAAATTTCTCAAATTTACCAAAAATTTTAATAATTTCCAAACTTGTCAACAAATTTTTAAACTTGCAAAAAATTTCCACAAAATTCTAAAATTTATTTAGCTTTCCAAAAATTTTAATAATTTCTAAACATTTTAAAAAATATCGAAAAATTTCCAAAATTTTTTCCAATTTGCAAAAATTTTTTTAAATTCAAGAAATTTCCAAAAATGTTAATAATTTACAAACTTAAAAAAAAATTAAAACTTAAAAAATTTCAAAATTTTTAAAATTTCTAAATATTTCTAAAAATTTGAATTATTTCCAAACTTTCCAAAAAATTTCCAAACTTTCAAAAAATCACCAAAATTTTTTTCACATTTTGCAAAATTTTTAAAATTTTAATAATTTCTAAACTTTTTGAAAAATTTTGAACTAAAAAAATTTACAAAATTTCCGAAAATTTCAAAATCATCAATAGTTTCAAAGTTTCCAAAACTTTCAAAAATTTATAAAATGTTTACAATTTTCAAAAATCTTAATAAATAAAAATTTGCAAACTTCCAAAAGTTTTCAAAATTTTCAAAAATTGGCAAAATTTCTAAAACTTCCCAAAAACTGTAATAACTTCTGAACTCCTTAAAAAATTTTGAAACTTTGAAAAAATTTCTACAAATTTTCTAAAATTTGTTAAACTTTCCAAAAATTTTAATAATTTACAAACTTTTCAAAAAATTTCGAAAAATTTTCAAAATTTTTTATAATTTGCAAAATTTGAAAAAATATTAAAATTAACAAAAATGTTAATAATTTCTAAACTTTAAAAAAAATTGAAACTAAAAAAATTTCAAAATTTTTAAAATTTCCAAAAATTTCGCAAAATTTGAATTATTTTCAAACTTTTTAAAAAATTTACAGTTTCAAAAAATTACAAAAATTTTTTTCACATTTTGCAAAATTTTTAAAATTTCCAAAAATTTTAATAATTTCTAAACTTTTTGAAAAATTCGAAACTAAAAAAATTCTAGAAATTTCCACAAATTTCAAAATTATCAATAGTTTCAAAGTTTTCAGAACTTTCAAGAATTTATAAAATGTACACAATTTCCGAAAATCTTATTGAATAAAAATTTGCAAACTTCCAAAAGTTTTTTAAATTTTTTGAAATTGTCAAAATTTCTAAAATTTCCCAAGAATTGTAATAATTTCCAAACTCCTTAAAAAAATTTGAAACTTTGAAAAAACTTTTACAAATTTCCTAAAATTTGTTAAACTTTCCAAAAATTTTAATAATTTTCACGTTTTAAAAAATTTCGAAAAATTTCCAAAATTTTTTATAATTTGCAAAATTTGAAAAAATATTAAAATTAACAAAATTGTTAATAATTTCCAAACTTTAAAAAAAAATTTGAAACTGAAAAAATTTCAAAATTTTTAAAATTTCGAAAAATTTAAATTATTTCCAATTTATTCATAAAATTTTCAAAATTAAAAAAAATGTCCAAAATTTTTCACAATTTGCAAAATTTTAAAAATTTCCTGAAATTTTAATAATTTCCAAACGGTAAGATTTTATGCCCCCTACCCTTCCCTCTATCTCTCCATCCAAATATTTTTACTTTCTTTTTTGATTACCGTTAAGTAAAATGATGAAAAAAATGTAATTGGTAAAATTAATCAACATAATTAGTTTGCTATTCAATACACTTAGGTTTTCTTTTTGCGATACAAAAAAGAAAGTTCCAGAAATGATATTTTAAATTTGAATATGCCAGCTGATAAATAATAAAAAATCTACTGGAAGGAATCAATTTCCCACTGAAAAGATTCCAGTCGCATGTTGTTATTTGTTGAATCTCATCTATTTTTTACGAATGTTGAAGACAGCGTTGTTATAAGTTGAAATTAAATTGGGGTTGAATATATTTAGGACATTTGCTTTACTTTCTGATTGCAGTGTCGATTTCTCTACTTGAATCGACAAACTGTACGTGTTATCGACAGAAGAAAATTAAGGTAGCTATTTGCGCCAAAGCCGTACTACCTCGAACTCGATACTTGTCTGAATAAATCAGATGTCCAGTGTGAAAATCCACACAAGATCGAGAAAGATATTGTTACGAGGAGACGACCGAGTGAACAATGAATGTGTTTGAATCGAAGCCAAATTAGTATTCCATTTGTTCATTTGTCCACGAGGGGATTTTCGAGATCGTGGAAGAGAAAAGGAAATTAATTTCGTACACCTTCAGCTGTGCAAAGTCTGTTTGGAAAGTATCCGACCTCGTGCTTTAACTTTAGACCCAGTTGTGCTACTGTCAAAATAGGTATTTACCATTCAAGGGAAACCACTGTCAGGCTCCTCACTAAGTCACACAAATCTGAAAATCTTAAATCGATCAGGGTACATAGTTGCGTCAACTTCTAACCACGTACGCGTCGTGTTTCAGGATGACGGATCGCACCGTACAAAAGGGTACAATAAAGCATCGTTATAATTCCAAAAATGCATGATGATGACTCTGTGAGTAAGATTCTAATTAAAGAGTGGCTTAGGCGATTTAAAAGTGGTCGTACTTCAATAAAAAATCAGAACATCAAGATAATGCCTACTGTTTGTTTTGACCAAAAATGTGTTATACCCCATGAATACGCCGAGAAAAATCAAATGGTAAAGAAAGACTATGATTGAGAAGTTCTCAAGCGATTTTGTGACGCAGTGAGAAAAAAATAGCCCAATTTGTGGAAAAGTGACCCAATCATCGCAGCTTATTCAGCAATTGCTGGTGAAGCACGGTTTCAAACAACTTCAGCAAACCCCATACAGTCCTGACCAGGCTGCCTGCGATTTTTGGCTGTTTGCCAAATTGAAGTATCCTTTGAAAGGAAAACGATTTCAAGACGTAGAGGAAATGAACCAGAATGCGACGAAGCAGCGTTTAGCTATTCCGAAACATGACTTTAAAGAGTGCTTTTGAAAATTGGAGGATGGTTGGAAGAAGGTTGTGGCCTTCAAAGAGAAGTGCTTTGAAGGGTATATCATAGCCATTGACCAGAATTAACCAAAAAAACGCTAGTCAGACCGCCCAGCGCCTGGAGAGGCCTAATCAGCATCCCGCTAATGATGTCACAAAAACTGAAAAATGTTAACGATTTTATCTTATCTAAAATTTTTTATATAAGTAGTATTTGTAATGACATTTTTGAAAATGTCAGGCAGATCGGTGAAATCAGAGACAGAGTCAACCAGCACCCTGCTTCTCATGTAAAAATACTGATGTAAATAAACTTTACCACATCTAACATTTTTTATAAATGATAGGAAATAATCATGTTTTTAACATTTTGCTTACATACTACAATGTGTAATGTTTTAAAGAGATGAGGAAAAGGAAATTAATTTTCAGTTTCAAAGATTTTAAAATATCCCAAAGAAGAATCTGAAAAATTTTAGCTCAGTTTTTGTAATTTTACAGGATTTAAACATTTTTTAGGAAAACTAAATTATTTCAGAAAATATTTTAGAATTTTAAAAAACATTCGTAATAAATTTGAATTTATAGAATATTTTCAAACATAAAAAAAATATAGATTTTTCAAATTTTTGCACAAATGAGCTTTTTAAGAATTGTTAATGGTTTTAAGAGAGTCAAAAAAAATTCTTAGGATTTACAGGCAAATTTGTAATGTTTTTCATAATAAATTAATTAATTTTTAAAGAAAACTGTAAAGATTTCAAAACAATTCAAATGATTTCCTGAAATTTCAAAAAAGAAATTTTAAGAAGATTCAAATAGAATTTAAAAGCTAAAAGAATTGTTAAATTTTTCGAACAAGAAGTTGAGAAGTTTTTCGAGAATTTGCAAAGGTTCAAGAAAAAAAATCGTAAGACTTCTAGAACATTGACAAAAAAGAATCTAAAAGATTTTAAGGCAATTTTTCTAATTATGCAGAATTTTTTTTTATTAGAAAATTGCCAAACATTTTTTAATATGTTTAGGAGTTTTTTTTTATTGTAGGTACCAGAAATAATATATTTTAAGTGCAAATAAAATTTGCATCGAATAAATGAAATTTTTGAAAGTTGTACATTTTGTTTTAGCCATCATAAAGTGCGTTCAGATAAACAATATGCACTTTGGTTGAATTTTTTCTAGTTAAATCCACGTCACATTTTTCCTTGAAAATTGATATTTTGAACTACTTTTCAAAAAACCTAATCTTTTCGATTGAAGATTCATCTCTTTGGTTACAAATTTCACTATTTGTTTAAAATTCGTTTCATTTTTAAATGAAAAATATCTTTTTCAAGTGAAAATTCAACTGTACCATTCTTTGTTGAAAACTTACCTTTTTTGCTAAAAATTAAACTATTTAGTTGAAATTGTATCTTTTTTAGTTGAAAATTCAATAATTAGTTTGCGAATTTCGTTGAATGTCAAACACTTTTGTAGAATATTCTTTTTTTTAAGTTTCATAATTTAAGTTGAAAATTCACCTCTTTGGTTGAAAATTTAAATATTTTACTGAAAATTCATTTTTTTGTTGATTATTTAACTATTTCGTTTGAAGCTCGTATATTATAGTTAAAGTCAACTTGTTAGAAAATTTTTTTTTTGCTGAAAATGTTCTCCAAATGAAAATTGAACGATTTTATTTTCGGTTCGCAACTCTTTTTTTTCTAGTTAACAATTTGATTATTTTTCTTGAAAATTCCTCTTTCTTGATTAACGATTAACTTTTCTGTCAAAAACTCTTTTTTTTCAGCTTAAAAGTCAACTTTTTTCTGAAAAATTTGACATTTTAGCTTAAAAGCTTAACCCTTTTATTGCGAAAATCTTCTTTTTGGGTAGAAAATTAATCTTGTTTGTTGAAAATTCATCTATGTGATTGATGATTAAACCATTTAATTAAAAAAAATTTTTTTTAAAATTTAAATGGTTGAAAATTCGTTTTTTTGTTCTTAAAAAGCAATTTTTAAAATAAATAATTAAACTATTCCATTTTTGTTTAAAAACTGATATGTATAATAGGAAATTCAAGTTTTCTGGTTAAAATTTCAACTGGTTCGTAAAAAATTCACCTTTTTGTCTTCAAAATTAAAAAATTTTATTTAAAATTCGTATTTTTTGGATGGGACATTAATCTATTTGGTGGAAAATGGATCTTTTTTATAGTAAAAAATTCAACTACTTAGCTGAAATTTCATTCATTTGAAAAACATTATTTTTTTAAGTTTTACATCTTTGGTTAAAAGTTTAACTATTTTGTTGAAAAAATGTCTTTTTCTCTAATTAAAACTTTATTTTTCAGTTTAAAAATCCATCTATTTCATTATCGGCAGACAATTGATCCTTTATAGGTTGAAAGTTCATCTACTTAGTAGAAAACTTATGTATTTTGTTGTAAATTTGTATTTTTTGGGTAAAAAATTAATCTTCTTTGTTGAAAATTTATCTATTTTCTGCTGATTCAACTATCTTGTGAAATTTTTTACTTCGTTAAAAATCCGTATTTTTTTTTAATTTAACTGGTTGAAAAGTAGTTTCTTCTCTCGAAAATTAAGTTTTTAAACGAAAATTCAACGATTCTATTCTTGGTCGACTATTTATTTTTATTTAATAATTTAACTATTTTATTATAAACTTATTTTTCTTAATGAAAAGTCAACTTTTTAATTGCAAATTCATCCTTTCCGGTTTGAAACTCAACTGTTTCCCAAAACATTCAATTTCTAGATTCAAAGCTTAACCCTTTTGTTACAAATTTTTCTTTTTGGGGAGAAAATTAATCTTCTTTGTTGAAAACACATTTATTTTTTTGATGATTCAACTATTTTGTCAAAAAAATTTTTTTATTGATTTCAAGTGGTTTGCACTTTTTTTGTTAAAAAGTAATTTTTAAATAAAAAATTGTAATATTCCAATTTTAAATGATAACTCATCTTTTTTAGGCAAAAATTCAACTATTTGGTCAAAAATTTATTTACTTATTCAATTGAAAATTCCTTTTTTTTGGGTAGAAAATTAATCATTTTATTTAAAAATTCATCTTTGTGATTAAAAATAAGAAAAATGAGGAAAATTTGTTTAATTAGATCCCTATGCTGGAAGCTTTTTTTCAGTCTGATTTTCTTTGGAGATGCCTTAGATTAAAGCATGAAGAATTTAGATAAAAATAAAAAACTGCTATATTACATCTATTTATTGGCAGTTAAAGAATAAGAAAAATGAGACAAATTTGTCTAATTCTTTTTTTATATTTTGAACATGTGGAAGGAAAAGCGAAATTCCCCAAAACTGTTTTTCAGAATATGTTAATTGCAATTAGGTATTTATTTTTATTGCGAATAATATTTGTAACGTGTAAATTTTTGCCAGTTGTAATAATAGTTTTGTCAAATAATAATAAAATTGTATTTGCATACAATTTTTCAGGTGAGGACACGATGCCTAATAATGAAAGAAGATGGGTGGTGAAGGTGGAGACAAGAGTATTGGCGGTGATGTTCCTGACGATCCTTGGCCTTGACCTTGGAAGGTGTTCGCCACCTCACAGAAGTAGACACCACGCGGATCTGTCGCACGAGGAGCCGAAGAACATGAGATCGATAGAGGTCAACGAGGAGTTACCGCGGGCCGAGCCGCTTGGCTCGAACCCGGAGGACGATCCTCTGGTCGTCAAAATACTAAATGGTCGGGTGAAGGGTAAGACCTTGACTGCTACCACCGGCAAGAAGGTCGACGCTTGGTTCGGCATCCCTTACGCACAGAAACCCATCGGTGAGATTTACAAAATTATTAACAATATTAAATATTTATCAATAAATACTAAATTATTTGCAATTCAAAGTTTGGTCCAAACTTTCCAAAAAATCGTTTTTTG
>JAUELO010000096.1:2739430-2754050 GCA_032357855.1 Amphibolips quercusostensackenii | reverse complement strand
AGCTGATCGTGCTGAAAATAGAAGTCGATTCCGAACGACATCGAGCGGGACAAATGAATTTCTCGTATCGACGTGCACCACTAAAAATATCAACAAATTAATTAAATAAATGTGCTTCAAAGATAATTTTTTGTTCAAGAACATTTCTGTTTCTAATTTTTGTACTATCTACTTGGATTTATTTTTTGATTTTACAACTTTAATTGCCTTTAACATAATTACATAAAATATTTATATTTATCTACTTGACAGTATTTTCTTACGTGTAGTTATTTAATGGTTTAGAAATAACCAAACATAAAATGGAGATTTTTATTATGAGCAGCTTGTTTTATTTATGTTTTATTAACATTTTTGTAGATTGCGATATTCAATAGGCTTCATGTTTATTCAATGTAAGTTTTATTATATATGCGATATATGCAGATGATGTGGGTTGTAAATCCCGTTTGGCTGTAAAGGGTTACTCATTCAGTTTTTATGTATTCATACTCGGAGAAACATTTTATGCTCTCTGAAGGTTTTTTTCCTTGAGAAAAAAAAGTTGATTGGGCCATTTATACAAATAATTAATTTTCGATTTGAAACAAAATGTGAAATTTCATCGTCAATTTGACTTTTTTCTATTAAAAATCGAATGTGAACAACACATATTTTTGTAATTCAATTCTTTTAATAATAAGCATTTTCTCTTTTCTATCAAAATCCTAATAAAATTATTTATTACTACCTAAATTAAAAATCAAATTGTCATTTATGAATATCAGCGTAGATTAGAAGTGTTATTTTAAAAGAAAAAATGGAATTCAAATAATTGGTGTGAATTTAAACAAATACATATACTATTAGAAATGTATGTGTTTAATATACTTAACTTGAAAAAGAATGTTTGTGTGTACTTGATTTCTTTCATACGTTTATTTTACTATCAAACATCTCCATATTTTATAATTTTATTAGCCTAGGTATGTGGGTGAAAATCGAAAAGTTGAAAGAGGCTCTTATTTTATTTTAATACTATAAACCAATTATTATATTTTGTAAATCAAAATAATAAATAAACTTGCTTTTTGAGGCTTAAAATATAAAAATTAAGACATAAAAATGAGGCTTTATTATTATTAATCTCTATCATAGAATTAATTAAACAAATAATCACCAGAACAAAATGATTTTTTTTTTTAATTTTTTTGCGCACTTAGTTTGTATATAATATTTAAAGAAGCGGACTGGCATTGAAAATTATTTTAAAGACTTTGAAGGAATTCAAAGAAATTTAAAAAAAAAATTAATTGAATTGCAAAGAATTTACTCAAATTTATAAGGATTTCAAAAAATTTCACAAGAATTATAGGCTTTTGTAGTATTTCAAAAATTTAAAAAGATTTTTAAATATTTTAAAGAATTTCACAGGATTGAAAAATTTCATGAGGTATTGAAGAATTTCTTTAAATTTCGAAGTATTTGAAAAAATATCATTCGATCTATAAGGTTTTAGGACATTTTCATAGGTTCTCAGAAATTTTTAACAGATTTAAATAAATTTAAGGAATTTCAAAGGACTTAAAATATGTATTTTAGAGTATTTTAACACATTCCAAGGAATTTTTAATAGATTTCAGTGAATTAAAGGGATCGTAAAGAATTTGAAATATTTCATTGTGTTTTAGAAGATATAGATTATTTTTCAATAGATTTTAGTGAATTGAAAGGATCATAAAGATTTAAAATATTTTAGGGTATTTTAACAAATTTCATGGACTTTTCAATAGATTTCAGTAAATTGAAGAAATTTAAAAGGATTTCAAATGTTTTAGGAGTTTTTATAAGATTCCAAAGAATTTTCAACAGATTTTAACTAATTAAAAAAATTTTGAAGTATTTATAATATTTTAGGGTACTTTAAAGGATTTCAGGCAATTTTTAATAGATTTAAATAAATTAAAAGGAATTTCAGAGTGTTTGAAATATTTCAGGGTATTTTAAAAGATTCCAACGAATTTTAAGCAGATTTATATAAATTAAAGCAATTTCAAAATATTTAAAATATTTTAGGGTATTTTAAAAGATTTTAAGGAATTTTCAATAGATTTTAGTAAATTGAGAGAATCGTGAAGAATTTGAAATATTTCAGTTTATTCTAAAAGATATAAATTAATATTTAATAGATTCAATTTAAGTGAGTTGAAAAGATCATCAATTAAAAGGACGATTAAGGATTTGAAATATTTTAGGATATTTTAAAAGATTCCATGTAATTTTCAGTAGATTTCAGTAAATCAAAGGCGTTTCAAAGTATTTCAGATATTTCATGAGTTTCTATAAAATTTTAAGGAATTTCTAATAGATAGAATAAATTGAAGTAATTTTAAAGGATTTGTAATATTTTAGGGTATATTAAATGATTAAACGTGATTTTCAATATATTTTAATAAATTAAAGAGAATCAAAAGGATTTCAAATATTTTAGGATTTTTTGTAATATTCCAAAGAATTATTGAAAGATTTAAATAAATTAAAGTAATTTCTAAGGATTTAAAATATTTCAGGGAACTTGAAAAAACTACAAGGAATTTTTAATAGATTTCAGTGAATTAAGAAGATCGTAAAAGATTTGAAATATTTTAGGGTATTTGAAGAGATTTCAAGAAATTTTTGAGAGATTTAAATAAATTAAAAGAATGTCAAAGAACTTCAAATATTTTAGGGCATTTGAAAAGATTCCAAGAGATTTAAATAAATTGAAGAAATTTCAAATTATTTAGAATATTTTAGGGTATTTAAAAAAATTCCCAGGAATTATAAATCGATTTGAATAAATTGAACAAATTTCAAAGGATTCAAAATATGTCAGGTTATTCTAAGATTTTAAGGAATTTCCGATAGATTGAAATGAATTAATAATAATTTCAAAGTGTTTGAAATATTTTAGGGTATTTTAAAATATTCCACGGAATTTTAAACAGTTTTAAACAATTTAAAGAAATTTCAAAGTATTTAAAATATTTAAGGGTATTTTGAAAGATTTTAAAGAAATTTCAATTGATTTTAGTAAATTAAAAGAATCATAAAAGATTTGAAATATTTTAGGGTATTTTGAAAGGTTCCAAGAAATTTTTATAGACTTAAAAAAATTGTAAGAAATTACAAAAGATTAGAAATATTCAAGAGTATTTTAAAAGATGACAGAAAGTTTCAAGAGATTTAATGATTTCAGGGTATTATTTTAATACAATTTTAATGTATTTTTATAGAATTTGCTAGATTTTCGGAAGGTATGGAATGATTTTATAAGTCCAATGATGTTTTAGAATATTTTAAAAGACTCCATGAAATTTTAGAAGGATTTCAACGGACTTTATCAAATTTTTGAGCATTTAAATAATTTTTAGGAATTTTCAATTCTTTAAAGGTATTTCAATACATAATTCCATTTCGTAATGATTAACATTCTGAAATTCAACTGTGACATGTGGCGTGAATTCAAAAAAAATTACAGGTAATAAGTGTAAAGTTAAAAATGGAAAGTGGAAAGTAGAAAGTAGAAAGTGGCAACTGAAAGAGGGAACTGGGAAGTGGGAAGTGAAAGTGGGAACTGAAAAGTGGAAAGTGGGACGTGAGAAGTGGAACTAGAAACTGGGAACTGAAAAGTGGGAAGTGGGAATTGAAAAGTGGGAAGTAGAGATTGATAAGTAGGATGTGGAAACGGAAAAGTGGAAAATGTGAATTGATAAGTGGACAGTTGGAAGTGACGACCGGGAAGAAGGAAGTGGGAACAGGAAAGTGGAATGTGGAAATTAAAAGTAGAAATTTGAAACTGGGAAATAGGAAGTGTGAACTGATAAGTGGAAAGTTGGAAGTAAGAAGTGAGAAGTTAAAAGTGGGAAGTGGGAACTGAAAATTGGGAAAAAAGAATTCAAAAGTAGGAAGTGTAGAGTGGGAACTAATAAGTGGGAAGCTGAAAGTAGAAAGTGGAAACTGGGAACTGGAAAGTAGAAAGTAGGAACTGAAAAGTGGGAAGTGGAAAATAGAAAGTGGAAAGTGGGAAGTGAAACTCGGAAGTAGAAATTTGAAACTGGGAAGTAGGAAGTGAGAACTGATAAGTGGAAAGTTGGAAGTGGGAAATAAGAAGTTAGAAGTGAAAGGTGGAAACTGAAAATTGGGAAGAAGGAATTGAAAAGTGGGAAGTGGAAAGTGGGAACAGATAAGTGGGAAGTTGGATGTAAGGAGTGGAAACTGGGAACCAAAAAGTAGCAACTGAGAAGTGGGAAATGTGTACTGAAGAGTAGAAAGTAGAAATTAAAAAGTGTAATGTGGAAAGCGGGAAGTGGTAAAGCTACGTAATCGACTCCCAAATCGTCAAATTTTTCATTTAAAAGACTCAATGGGATTTTAGACAAATTTTATCGCACTTTATCAAATTTTTGAGCATTTAAATGATTTTGAAAAGTTTCAAATTCTGTAAAGGTTCATTAATTCATAATTCCATTTCGTAATAATTGACGTTCCAAAATCTAACTGCGGCATGTGTCGTGAATTTGAAAAAAATGCTGGTGATAAGTGTAAGGTTAGAAACAAAAAGTGGAAAGTAAAAAATTGTAGGAAGGAACTGGAAATTGGGAAGTAGGAAGTAGAAACTGGAAAGTGAGAACTGGGAAGTAGCAAGTGGGAACTGGGAAGAGGGAAGTGGGAAGTCGAAACTGATAAGTGGAAAATTAAAAGTCGGGACTGATAAGTAGGAAGTGTAAAGTCGAGAATGATAGGTAGGAAATTAGAAGTCAAGACTGATAAATGTAAAGTTAGAAGTGGGAACTGTAAAGTGGGAAGTCGGACGTGAAAAGTGAAACGCGGGAAGTGGGTGGTAGGAATTTGGAAGTAAAAAGTAGAAACTGGGAACAAGAAAGTGGGAACTAAAAACTGGAAATTTGGAAGTGGAAAATAAAAAGTGTAAAGTTAAAACTGGGAACCTGCGAGTAGCTAGTAGGAAGTGTGAAGTAGGAATTCAAAAGTAGGCAGTGGCTAGTGGGAAGTGAGAACTTATAAGTAGGAAGTAGAAAATAAAAAGTGAGGAGTGAAACTAGGAGCCGGAAAGTGAAAAATGGGAACTGTCCACCGGGAAGTAGAAAGTGGAAGCTGAAAAGTGAAAAGTGGGAACTAGTAACTGAGAAGTTGGCATTTTGAAGTGGGATGTGGAAACTCGGAAATGGGAACTGAAAAACGGAAAGTGGGAATATATAAGTGGAAAGTTGTATGTGGGAAGTGTAAAGAAAAAGTGGGAAGTAGAAACTGGGAACCTGGAAGTAGGAAGTGGGAACTAAGAAGTGAAAACTGATAAGCGGGAAGTAGAAACTAAAAAGGGAGAAGTGAAAACTGAAAACTGACAAGTGGAAACTGATAAGTAAGAAGTAGGAATTAAAAAGTAAAAAGTGGTAAGAAAGAAGTAGCAACTGAAAAGTGGAAACTGATAAGTGGGAAGTAGGAACTGAAAAAGGGGAAGTAGGAACTGAAAAGTGGAAAGTAAGAATTGAAAAGTGGGAAGTAATAAGAAAGAAGTAGAAACTGAAAAGTGAGAAGTGGAAACTGATGAGTGGGAAGTGGAAAATAAAGAGTGGGGTTTAAAACTAAGAACTGGGAAGTGGGAAGCGGGAAGTAGGAAGTGGGAGCTGGAAAGTGGAAACTGAGCAGTTAGAATTTAGAAGTGGCAAGTGGGAATTGGGAAGTGGGAATTGAAAAGTGAAAAAGGAAACTTGTAAGCGAAAAGTTGTATGTGGGAAGTGGAAAGAAAAAGTAGGAAGTAGAAACTGGGAACCTGAAAGTAGGAAGTGGGAACTGTAAAGTGGAAAGTGAAAAGGGGTCAGTAGGAACGGAAAACTTGGAAGTAGAAAGTGGGCAGTGGGAACGAAAAAATGGGAAGTGGAATGTTAAAAAGTGGGAAGTGTGAAGTAGAAAGTGGGAACTGAAAAATGTAAACTGGTAAGCGGAAAGAAGAAACTGAAAAGGGGGAAGTGGAAACAGAAAAGTGAGAAGTAGGAATTTAAAAGTGAAAAGTGGTAAGAAAGAAGTGGAAACTAAAAAGTGGAATCTGATAAATGAGAAGTAGGAACTGGAAAGGAGGAAGTGAAAACTGAAAAGTGATAAGTGAGAATTAAAAAGTGGAAGGTGGTACGATAGAAGTAGAAGCTGGAAAGTGAGAAGTGAAAACTGATAAGTGGGAAATGGAAAGTAGAAAGAAGGGGGTGAAACTAGGAACTGGGAAGTGGAAACCGGAAAGTAGGAAGTGGGAGCTGGAAAGTAGGAACTGGGAACTGAGTAGTTAGACTTTGAAAGTAAGAAGTAGGAACTCGAAAGTAAAAACTGAAAAGTAGGGAGTGGGAACTTGTAAGTGGAAAGTGCGAAGGAAAAGTGGGGGTAGAAACTAGGAACCTGAAAGTAGGAAGTGGGAACTGTCAAGTGGGAAGTAGAAAGTGGGCAGTGGGAACGAAAAACTAGGAAGTAGAAATTGAAAGGTGGAAAGTGTGAAGTAGTAATTTGGAAGTAGGAACTAAAAAGTGAAAACTGAAATGTGGGAAGTAGGAACAAAAAAGGGAGAAGTATAAACTGAAAAGTGAGCAGTAGGAATTAAAAAGTGAAATGTGGTAAAGAAGAAGCAGGAACTGAGAAGTGGAAGCTGATAAGTGGGAGATAGGAACTGGAAAAGAGGAAGTAAGAACTAGAAAGTGTGAAGTACGAATTGAAAAGTGCGAAGTGGTAAGAAAGAAGTAGAAACTGAGAAGTGAAAACTGATTAGTGGAAAGTAGGAACTGGAAAGGAAGAAGTTGGAACTCAAAAGTGAAAGAGTTGGAATTGAAAAGTGGGAAGTGGTAAGAAAGAAGTAGAAACTAAAAAGTCAGAAGTGAAAATTGATATGTGGGAAGCTGGAAGTGGGAAGCAAGAAATAAAAAGTGGAATGTGGGATCTGGAAACTGGAATGTAGAAAGTTAGAAGTAGAAAGTGGGGAGTGGGAAGTGGTAAATGAGAAGCAGAAACTCAAAAGTAATAAGTAAAAATTGAAAATTGGGAAGTGGGAAGTATGAAAGTTACGCAATCGCCGCCCAATTCGTTAAATTTTTTACGTTGCGAGAGCTCTTCTAAAAAATTATATTTTTTATTGTGAATACATGTATATATATATATATATGTTTTTTTTTTAAATTTAAACCATTTTTTTGTAAAGGAATCCAAATATGGGAGACAACGGCTCTTGGACGGAAGTTAAATGGCCCCAACATTCTCCAGTCACGAAAGATTATTTAACACTGGACACTAACAACACAGAAATTGGACACGGTCCCAGAGCAAAACAGTGTGCTTTCTGGAAACAGTACATACCTCACTTGCTGTCCACAACTGGTAAGTGAAATTTTTTAATAAGAAATTAGACTTGTTAATTTCATTATAAACATTTATCAAAATTTCATCATTTTCATGGTTAAAACTCTTGAGAGTATCAACTACCATCGAAATTATCACTGGAATTCGGTTTCAGCAGGGTGGTCGCGAAACTTCGTTTTCGAAATTCCTTGACTATTTCCTGGTTTTTTCCCCGACTAATTTCCCATTTTTCCTGACCATTAATAATTATAAACCAAGATTTTAATCTAGTATCATTTTTAATGTAGAATATTTTGTTAATTTAACATAATAGTTTTAAATTTTAAACAATTAGGAAATATTTCTAAAATTTAAAAAATTCTATTGATTTCAGTAAAATTTTATTGAATTTGAATGAGTTCAAGAAAAATGAGAAGAATTTGAGAAAATTTATACAAATTCTGGACAAATAAAAAAAAATGCAGGCGAATTGAAAATAGTTTAAAAGTATTTTAAAAATTCCATTGAATTCAGTCAACTTGAAATAAGATTAAAGAAATTAGAGGAATTGAAAAGAATTTGATGGGGTAATTTTAAATGAATTCAAACGAACTGCAAAAAAATATTTTAAAATCTCTTGTAATCTTTGAAACCCTACGAAATTCCTTACTTCTTGTAAGTACATATTTAGGAATCAATTAAAATATCATAAAATCGCGTAAAATTACATGCAGTCTGATAATATTTCCGGAAACCCTAAGAAATGTGTTAAAATATTTTAAGAGCTTTTAAGCCCGCAATTAAAATCCTGGAAAATTTTATAAAATACCTCAGAATCTTTCAAAATATTTTGAAACCTATTATGTGCTGTAAGACCGTTCCATATTCTTAGATTCTATGAAATTCTTTACAACCGCATGGAAATTTTTTTAAATCCCTCAAAATCCACGGAAATACCTTAATATTTTTGTAATTCTATAAAATGCCTAATAATGTTTTTAAATACCCTAAAATGTTTTAAAACCTTAAAAATGACTTTAATTTATTGAAATAAATAAAAAATTCCATAAAATATTTTAAAAATTTTGAAATATTTTGAAAGCTCTTGCAACGTTATAAACTTTTTGAAAAAGTCCTAGAATCTTTCAAAATAACTTCAATATTTTTAATTCTTTAAATCTTTGGAAATCCAACAAAATTTTATAACATCGCGGTTAATTACATAAAATATAATATTTTCCAAATTCTGGAAAGTTTATTAAAATACTTTGAAAGTTTTATAATACCTTAAAATCATTAAAATCCTTAGAAATCTTATAAAATTCTTTTTGATTCTTTTGAAACATCCTAAAACTTTATCAATTTTATAGAGGCGTTTCATATCATTTGACATTCTAGTAAATTCTATTAAATACCGTGAAATTTTTAAAAATAATACCGTCAAATATTTCAAACGTTTTTGAAAACCCTGCAAATTATTGAAATCGATCAAAAATTCTTTAAAATCTTCTCAAATACCCTATAATATCTCATTCATCAAAATTAATTTGAAGTTTCTAAAAATATTTAAAATCCTTTGAAATATTTTTAAATCCCTTGAAACTTTTTGAAACTCTTTAAAATGCCTTAGAATCTTTTAAAATCCTGTAAAATCATTAAAATCTTCAAAAATCTTGTAAATTTATCTTCAATATTTAAAATTATATCAAAACCTTATAAATTTTATCATGGAGTTTCATATCTTTTAAATATTTAAGTAAGTTCTTTTAAACCGATTGAAAATTTTTTTTATGTGTTAAAATAATTCAAATGCTGAAGAATTGCTTCAAAAATTCTTTATCTCTTCAAAGTGTCTTCAAATCTTTGAAATACTTTAAAATATTACGAACATTTTTTCAAATTTTGAAATCTTTTCAAATCCTTTAAAACTTAAACACTGGAAAATTCTTTAAAATCTTCAGAAATACCCTAAAATATCTTAAACCTTTTTAAAATGCCTTCAAATTATTGAAATTAATTTAAAATTATTGAGAATCTTTTAAAATACTCACAAATATTTAAAAAAATTTAAAATCTTTTAAATTCCTTCAAATCTTTAACCCTTGAACATTTATTGGAATCTTTTGAAATACCCTAAAATATTTCAAAACCTTCTACAATCCCTTTAAATTATTGAATTTAATAAAAAATTCTTTAGTATCTTCTGAAATATTGTAAAGTATTTCAAACCCTCTTGAAATCTTTTCAAATCATTGAAACCAATGAAAAACTCTTTGAAATCTTCTCAAATGCTTTTAAATATTCCAAATCCTTTCCAATATTTCGAAATCCCTTAACATTGGTTGAAACTTCATTTTTAAATTTGTTAAAATTGTTGAAATCTGTTTAAAGTTTTAGAAATCTTTTTAAATACCTTAAAGTGTTTTTAACAAATTCAAGTAAATTCAGAAATAAGTATTAATATAGTGACTTGAGTGATCTTTTTATCATAGAAAGTGACTTTAGTGACTTTATTTTAAAAAAGTGCCAAAAAAATAATTTAAAAAAGGTACTATGGAATTTTTTCCGATTTCTTAGGAAAAATTTTTGATTTTTCAAAAAATCAAAAATTTGAAATTTGCAAAAAAAATTTTCAAAAAATCTGAAAAATTCGAGAATATTCTTTGACTAATTCTAAGACATTTTTATTCTTGGAAAATTTGTACCAGAGCCTATAGTTGATTCGTAAATTTCCAAAACCTAAAAATGGCTGAAAAGAATTCGCATGAAGATTGATCAATTATTTCCCAAAAACTATAGGCTCTGGTACAAATTTCCCAAGAATAAAAATGTCTTAGAATTAGTCAAAGAATATTCTTGAATTTTTTCAGATTTTTTCAAAAATTTTTTTTGCAAATTTCAAATTTGTGATTTTTTGAAAAATCAAAAATTTTTCCTGAAAAATCGGAAAAAATTTCATAGTGTTCTATGGTTAACTTTAGGACATTTTTTATTTATGGAATTTGTTTTTCAACTTTGAAGTTTTTGAGATAAATAACGATGATGGAAAAAACCCAGTTTTTGGGACATTTTTGCATTTTGTCTGCCATTTTGGAAAAAAAGCACATATATGAAAATTTTCTGTTAAAGTTTAAGAATTTTTTGCACTGATGGTTGAAAAATTTCAAGATATTAACGCGTTTTATGTCTAAAAAAAAATTATAAAAATAAAAAATCAAACATTTTTCACTATTTTTGTATGCAAAAACCGCCATATTTAATTTCGAAGTCAAAATATTCAAATTTTGACCACGGATTTAAATTAAGCTCACCCAAAAACATAAGAAACAGTACTTTCGATTTACTTATTGTTTTGTTATACCCATAAATTTTGCGGTCAAACTCATGTTATAAAATTGATAGCTTTGGTCCTTAATGGGTTAATATTGCGAAAAAAATGAATCAGTGATTAATAGATCAGTTTACAACATAAAAATCAATGAACAATTATTTTCATTGGAACATTTAAATAATTTCAAATTCATATTTTCAAGAAAATGTAAATTATTCATAACATTTTTATTTAGTTTAAAAAAAAACCAAATCATATTTACATATAATTTTGAAATCTGAATTCAGAGACTTATTTTATAAGATCACAAATAAACATTGACAAAAATATTTAATCAGTGCACACTAGGGTGGTCCAAAAATGCATTAGAAAAAAATTTTCGAATTTTTATGCAAAACGCCCGGAAATTTGTTTGAATCCACAAAAAAATAAACTTTTTTTTTTTGAAAAAAAAAAAAATTTAGAGGTGGCTCAAGCCCCATAAAGTTTAACACGTATTTCCCATAAGAAAAAAAGACGTTTTTGTAATTTTTATTCAGAATTCTCAATATTGAGTAAATCGAGTTCGAAATTCAAAATTTCTATTTATAATTAATCACAGAATGCAAATAAATATTAAATATTAAATATATATATTAAATATCACCCCCATAAGTCTGTTTTATAGGGTCCCATAAAACCCCCATAAATGAAAAAATGGGTTTTTTAAATTTTTTGCGCTTTTTTGCGGTTTTTTTAAAGCACATTGTTTGAAATACATAAAATACTAGTTTATACTGATAATTGTATATTTGTTTTAATTGTTTAAACAATTTATTATTGTTTTTAGCATCTTTTTCTTAGAAAAGGGTTAGAAAGTGAAGGTTTTTTCTGAATTTTTCAACTTATTATAAACAAATGAGTAAGGGCAAGGTAATAATGAATTAAAGTTAACAAAAATCATTGTTTAAACAATTTTTTATTATTCATAACAATATTCTCTTAAAAATATGCTAGAAAGTTGCGGTTTTTTTTTTACAACTTTTTGTCCATTTTTCACTTAAAGTGAGTAATTATTTAATTCAATTAAAAAAAAATTGTTTAAACAAATAATTATTGTTTAAAGCTATCTTGTTCTAGATTAATACTACATAGTTGCGATTTTTCCTGAAATTTTTAACTTTTTGTCACTTTTTAATTTTTAGTAAAGTGATTATTTATTCAAGTTTACGAAATAATTGTTTAAACAATTTATAATTTTTTTTGCACCTTTCTCTTAGAAAAGGGTTAGAAAGTGAAGGTTTTTTCTGAATTTTTCAACTTATTATAAACAAATGAGTAAGAGCAAGGTAATAATCAATTAAAGTTAACAAAAATCATTGTTTAAACCATTTGTTATTATTCATAACAATATTCTCTTAGAAATATGCTAGAAAGTTGCGGTTTTTTCTGAAATTCACAACTTCTTCCTACTATGCACTTACAGTAAGTAATTATTTGATTTAATTCAGAAAAAAAATTGTTTAAACAAATAATTATTGTTTAAAGCTATCTTCTTCTAGATTAATACTACATAGTTGCGGTTTTTTCCTGAAATTTTCAACTTTTTATCACTTTTTAGTTTTTAGTAAAGTGATTATTAATTCAAGTTTACGAAATAATTGTTTGAACAATTTATTATAATTGCTAATGATATTCTCTTTGCTTAATGATAGAAAGTTGTGGTTTTTTTTTAAATTTGTAACTTTTTGACCAATTTTCACTTGAAGTAAGTTAATATTTAATTATTTTAACAAAAATAATTTTTTAAACAAATTATCATTGTTTGTGGCTTTCTTCTCTTAGATTAGTGCTAAAAAGTTATGTTTTTTTAAACTCTTAAGCTTTTTGTCCACTTTTTACTTAGTGAGGTAATAATTAATGTGAGTTAACAAACATGCTTATTTAAACAATTGATTATTGCTTATAACCATTTTCTCTTAGATAAGTGCTAGAAAATTGTGGTTTGTTTTTCTCTTTTTTGTATAAAAGCTTTTTTGTTTTAATTAATTTTTTTTAAGCATTAGGAAAAAAACAAAAATAATTTACGTAAAACAATACAATACTATTTAAAATATGATTCTCTCTAATGTTTTTTTTATTATTTTTCCACAACTAAAAAGTTAAAGCAAAGTTAAACATTTCAGGAAAATCCGCAACTTTTTAGCACTAATCTAAGAGAAGGTAGCTATAAGCAATAATAATTTGTTCAAGCAATTATTTTTGTTAAATTAAATTAAATATTAACTCACTTCAGGTGAAAAGTGAGCAAAAAGTTTAAAATTTCAGAAAAAACCGCAAATTTAATTATTATTATTATATATATATAATTAATCATTAAGCAAGGAGAATATTATTAGCAATGATAATAAATTGTTTAAACAATTGTTTTGTTAACATGAATTAATTATTACTTCACTCTGATTGAAAAGTAATAAAAAGTTAACAATTTCAGGAAATAACCGCAACTATGTAGTATTAATCTAAAAGAAGATAGCTATAAACATTAAAAATTTTTTTAAACAATTATTTTTGCTAGATTAAATTAAATAATTACTTATTTTGTGTGAAAAGTGGACAAAAAGTTAAAAATTTCAGAAAAAAACGCAATTTTGTAGCATTATTCTAAGAGAATATTGTTATAATTAATAACAAATTGTTTAAACAATTATTTTTGTTAACTTAAATTAATTATCACCTCGCTCTTACTTATTTGTTGAAAATAAGTTGCAAAATTCAGAAAAAACCTTGACTTTCTATCCCTTTTCTAAGAGAAAGTTGCTAAAATCAATAATAAATTGTTTAAACAATTTTAATCAACATCTAACTATCAGTATAAAGTAGTATTTTATGTATTTATATAATTTTCGTTAAGAAACCGCAAAAGAATTATAATTAGCGCCAAAAACTCGAAAAAGCCATTTTTTCACTTATGGGGGTTTTTTGGGACCCTTATAAAACAGACTCATGGGGTTGATATTTGAAAAGTAATATTTTATTTGCATTCTGTGACTAATCTTCAAGAGAACTGGTGAATTTTAAACTCGATTTACTTAATATTAAGAATTCTGAATAATATTTACAAAAACGTTTTTTTTTCTTATGGGAAATACGTGTAAAACTTCATGGGGCTTGCGCAACCTCTAAATATATTTTTTTTTTTTCGAGAAAAAAATGGGTTTATTTTTTTGTGAATTCGAACAGATTTCTAGGCGTTTTGCATAAAAATTTGAAAAAAATTTTTTTGGACTACCCTAGTACACACCATAAAAAGCATTGAACAAATATTTCTATTGAGACATTCAAATCAATTTTCCTTAAAATTTTTTTTGCTTAGAATTTTATTTCTAAAAATTTAAATTATCGATAAACTTTTGTACTAAATTATGAAAAAATTAAAAGATAATATTTAGATACAATTTTATAAATTGAATTCAGATATTCATTTAAGCATAAATCTATAAATTCAAACATTGAAATAATTTTTATTTTACCCTTTTTTTAATTTTTACTTTTCTCTCTTAAAATATGATTTATTAGTAACTTTTTATACTAATTTTAGAAAGAATTAAAACATATTTATATATAATTTTTAAAATTTAATTCAGATACTTATTTTACAACATCAGATACATTTCAAAAATTATATAAGTGGAATAGGGGTATTTCAAATTTAAATAAATCTTTATTATGCAAATTATATTCAATATTGGATCACATAACCTTCCAGTAATTGATCAATTTATGTTGCTTAAATTTATTAAAAAAAAATCTTAATCCCTATATAATTTAATATTGTGAAAAATTATTCATTCAAAAATTAAATAATTATTTTGCAAAGAAAGAGGCTTTAAACTATAAAGTTCATGAAAACATTCAAATAATTTTTTTTTACAATTGTTTTTTATTTTTCAATCATGA
>JAUELO010000096.1:2701128-2715876 GCA_032357855.1 Amphibolips quercusostensackenii | reverse complement strand
ACATCGCTAGGCATGCGCTCTTTGAGTAAGAAAATTATTTTTATCGATGGACATGCGCACTTCGCTTCACTCGCCTAACCTGCATCTCGACTGCTGCGTCCCTGACCCCAGCGCCATCCTCTCCATACATCTGCGTACAGTTTGCATCCTAGTTTCATAAAATACTATTAAAGCATTAGAAACCATTTTTTTCTAACTCTTACCTGCTAAAAATTATTCAGAGATATTTATTACACTGACCTAAGCTCTTCCCCAGTCAACTTGAAGATCAATTCTTTTAAACAATTAAATCTTTTCAAGAAATTTGAAGAAGGTATATTTGAAAAGTTAGAGAAAAATATTGTTTATTTCGTTGTTAAGTAAAAAAATGTTGAATCGTTAAAGTGAATGTTCTATACTGACTCGTTATACCTGGAAGCCTACGATCTTTAAAAAAAAAACAATTGAAAATTGTCTTGTAGACAGACTTTTGTCTTTTGTTTTTTAGTTTCAAGAAACTAGTTTAAAAATGCTCCAATTTTCAAACGAATTTTGGAATTGTTTAATTTTTAACGCTTCATGTTTGAATTCATTAATTGTGAAAGTTTCCAGTTAGAAAGCATATAATATATGATTTTAAAGATTCTATGATTTCAATTTAAAATTATACTTTAGAATGCGCATTTCTGAAACAGTTTAATTATCCAGGCCTTGAAACTAATTTTTTTTTTCTGCTTCAAAAGCTTAAATTCAAATAAATTTGGTTTAAAATTTTTTAGTTTTGCTTCCTCATAGAGGAAGCTTTGCAATGGTAACATTTTCAAAACAATTTTAATTTATTTAATTAAAAATTCCTAAATTTAAAAATGTTGAATACAATGTTTTAAACAATTAGCTATTTTCACTTCAAACCTCAGCTAACTTTACTTCGTTCAGTGCTGAGGGAAAAAACAATGGACTAAATGCATGGAAAAAAATTTTATTTTTGTAATATCTTCGCAATGAATAATCATTATTATCATTTTATTGTTTTATTAAATAGTTCTTATAAAATAAAACTATTTTTCTAATACACTTATATAGAAAAAGTTAGTTTTTACGAAGATAATAGCAAAATAGGGCAAAAATGGACCGAATCCCATGCATTTGGTCCATTGTTTTTCCCTCAGCACTCAACGAAGTGAATACAGCTGGTTGTTGAAGTGAAAATAGCTAATTGTATAGTCTCATGTGACGTCACAAATTTCTCTCTCCAGGAACGGCATATAACATTGTACGTTGGCCCGAAAAAAGAATGTTTATTACGATGTTTACGCTAAAACGGTAGACTATTAATTTTTATATAATTGTTAATTCAAAGATTTTTAACAACTTCTTATGATAATAAAGCGTGGATTTTATTTGATCCTTAAATGTAATCGTCGTATCAGTAAGTTTATAGGATATGTTCTATATTTGCAAATATTTGATATTCTCTATAAAAAAATTTTGTTATATAAGAAACGTCGTTCTATGTTCTTAGAACATCTTCGTATATATTTACTGCACTGATCAAGAACTTACACCCAATGATATAAAAATTTTGTTTATTTTTCAACATTTTGTTTTCGATTTTACAAAAAATCATATGTGATTTGTCATTCTGAACCAATATATTTAGATTATTAAATTTTCCAAATATGAAACAAAACAATACAAAAAATTTTTATGCATTTCTAAGATTAAAAAGTTTTTTTTACAAAAGTTTAAAATAAAAAGGGTCTCTTTTAACTAACTAAGGTGGAAATTATCAGGCCTTAATTAAAATGACTCTTTAAATATTCATAGGCAAATCCTGCAGATTGAAACGAATCATCAGGATAGTAGTTTTATTTACATAATTTTTAATCTAAGATCGAAAAGGAATCTACTTTTTTATAAAAATATTATACAAAATGTGCATGAGAGAGATTCACGATTAAAAATCAGACTTCCAAACTGCATAATAAACTAAAATTGAAAACGGAGATACATTTATATATGATAAAAATATATAAATTATTTTTTACAATAAGAAAGTTCTTAAATAAATAGCGAGAAATAGTAAATTATAAAGGTCAACTCGCTGTGCATAAAAATATATTTATAATCCAACATTTGTTTACAGTCATCACGACAATAATTGAATCCGTGTTAAAAGGCACAATCTCAAAAATTAAGAAAATTTTATTTTGATGTATATTCAAAAAAATTAAAAGTTGAAAATTAAAATTTGATGTATTGTGAAGATAATTTGCCACAAAATTTTTTCAAAAAAACAAAAAAATGAAAATCCCGGTGAATTTTGTTCAATTTGAAATTATTAATATTTGACAATTTGAAATTAATAACTACATTGAATATCATGAAGTAAATGCTTCTGAAATTCTAAAAATATAAATTTTTTGAAATTAAACAATTTAATTTAACGTATAAATTTATTAGACAAATTTTCTAAACTCGAAAAATAAATTTACCTTTATTTTCGCCGTTTAAAATGTCAAAATTTTTATTTCTGAACCATTAAAATGGAATTATTCAAAAAAATGTTTAAGATAAAAAGTAATTTTAAATGGGAAATTTGAAAAAAAAATTAAAATGTGTACTGCAGAAGCCTGAAACTTAAACAAATCCTAACTTCATTTAAAACTAGAAAAATAGGCGCAAAATATTGAGATTAAAACTTTTTTGTACTTGAACTTTAAAAAATTTATATTGCTTTTTTATAAGTAAATTTAACCGCTTAGAAATTAACAATTTTTAAATTATCAATTACACTTTTTGAAATATAGTCATTTTAATTCAAATCGCAAAATTTAAACTACCTCAATTACTTTAAGTAACTTTAAATCGTGTAGAAACTAACAGTTTTTAAATTTTAAATTACACTTTTTGAAATTCAACAATTTAAATTTTAATCAAAAAATTTGAGGTTATGGTAGGGAGAAATTAAAAATTAAACGTTTATAATGAAAATTCGTAATTCTAAAACTGAAACCATCAAAAATTGAAGAAATTATTCTTTTTTTCAATAATATTTTTTTTCGACTAAGTTTAAAATGTTAAACTTTTTTGAACATTTTTCAAACAAGAAAACTTTAATATTCAATGCTTGGTTCTAAAATCCGCTCTTTTTTAATTTTAATTAAATTTTTTTCAAATTTTACTTTGTTCACAGAATTTTCTTCTGATATGACTATTTGATTACATTTTCCAAATTTTCCTTATCATTAATAGAGACTGAAAAACCTTTTTTGGTTTAAAATTCAACTACTTAGTTAAAAGTGAAACTACTTAGTTAAAAGTGAAACTACTTTGTGAAAAATTTGTTTTTTGTTAATGATTAATCATTTTAATTAAAAAATCTTCTGTTTTTTATTCAAAAATTTAAATAATTTGTCAACATTTTTTTTTATTATTTCTTAACTAAAAATTTAACTATTTCATATTTGGTTGAACATTTATTTTCTAAAGTTGAAAATTCAACTATTTGGTTGAAAATTTATTCATCAATATAAAAATTCCATTAAAAATTAAAATATTTGTTTAAAAATTCATTTACTTCGTTAAAAATCATTCTTTTTTTCGTAGAAAATCAACCTTTTTGATTAAAAATTTTACTCTTTCGTTGAAAATTCATTTTATTTAGTAAAAAGTTTATTTCTGTAACTTAAAATTGAACTATTCTATATTGTGTTAAAAATTCATATTTTTTAATTAGAAATTCATCTATGTTTTCTTGGTTCAAAATTACCTTCTTCTTGACTTAAAATAGCTTGTTTACGCTGAAAATGTACTGATAAAATATCACATTAAAGAATCTTAGATTTTTGTCAGTTCTACTGCACACAAAAGTGTGACAATCATTTATTTAATATTTACCGTTTTTAGAATTACCACTTAGGACTATGATGATTTCTAGGATAATATTTAATGATTTAGGTTTTTTATCATAATAATTTTAACTTTTAAACATTTTTAAATGTGTTGGAAAAGAATGTTAAAGATATTAAGACAATTTTTCATTTCCAGAATTGTAAAACAAAATGGAAAAACTTTAAATTATTTTAAGAGATACTTATAAGTTTTTAAAAGATTTCAAAAGAATTTAAATCTTAAAAAGATTTCAAAAAATTTTAATTGAAATTTAGATTTTTGAAGATTTGGAAAAAGAAGCTTTTCAAGAACTTCGAAAGTTCTTAAGAGAATAAACCAATTTTCTTATAATTCTTCGGAAATTTTTTAAATATTTCTGTATTCTGAAAAAATAATTTTTAAATAAAAACTAGAAGTAAATTTAAAATACTTTAAATGATTTCCTAAAGTTTCAAAAAACAAAATTAATGATTTTAAAGGGAAATTTTTCAGTTTGGCATTATCACAAAAGTTTAGAAAACATTTAAGTGAATTTAAGAGATATTTAGAAGTTTTGAAACGATTTAAAAATAATTTAAAGCTTGAAAGCAACTAAGAAAACAATTTAAGACAAAATTTCGACTTACGAAGGTTTCGAACGGAAAGCTTATCAAGGGTTTTCATTTTAAAAGATTTTTAAAAAATTTAGTAAATTTGGTAAACTCCTGTGAAATAAAATAATTTTTAAGATGTTCTAGATAATGCTTCAACTATATGAAATCTTCAAAAAATCAGTTTGAATTTTCTCAACTATCTTAGGAAAATTATATTTATATAACATTAAAAACAATTTGAAAATAAAAAATAAACAGCTATTCGAAATTTTTATTTTGTATCAGAAATTTTTTCCACTATTGTCATAATCATTTTTTACTTTTTTGGCTAAGAAACATTTTTTTGGGTAAAAATTTAATTCTTTTGTTAAAAATTCTTATTTTTGACATGAGTATTCTATTTTTCATTTACGATTACAATTATTTTTGGTTATAATATCATCTATTAAATTTCTCATTGAGGACTTATCTTTTTATGTTGAAAATTCATATGTTTGTTAAAAATGTAACTATTTTATTGCAATAAAAGTTCTTCTGGTTCAGTGAAAATTATTCTGGTTTGGTTTAGGATTTAGCTATTTTGTTAAAAATGCAACTATTTTGTTTTATTTAAAGTACGATATAAATTATAAAATTATTTATTTAATATTAGCTGTTTTTTAGGATATAGTAGTGCAGGCAGAGATCCTTATAGTATTAAATACAATTACCTTTAACAAATTATTATACATACATATATACATGCATCACACATACATACATCACATTACTATAATATATAAGTAATAAAGAGAGAGCTATGTTTTATATATAAGTTTAATATAAAAATATAAGTTTTAATATAATATTTTATCAATAAGAAAGAAAATATCTTGTTGGAAAAATTTAATTTTTGTGTTTTAAATAATTTGAAATTTTCCTGAGAAGACATGGTGAATATTGCAGAACATTTTTCAACAGATTTTGTCATTGCCTATAATTTTATAACATCTCCCGATCATTTTAAGATGAAAATTAAAATAGCCTATAGAGTCATGTTTGTGAAAAGTCGATTTTTGTATGGAATTGATTTAAAATTCAAAATTTTTCTAAGAAGATAGAGTAAATTTTGCATAATAATTTTTTTTTCACTAGGTTTTTTGCGTCGCTTATAGTTCTTTGCCATCTCGAAAATATTTTTTGAGATTATTATTTTAAATAATTTGAAATGTCCCTATAAACATATTGTGATTTTACGAATTGCAAAACTTTTTCCTGAAATACAAAAAATTATATTCTGGTTGTACACAGAAATAAAGCCTTCAAATTGGTGTATTCTTTAAAAAGTTGAACTTTGATGCTTGGGAAATTATAAAAATCACAAAAATGTTTTAAATTTCTGTTTTTAGAAAAAATTTTCCTAATTGAAAAGCTTATAGTTTAAAAATTGTGTGTTTTGCCTTTCAATACAGTAGGAACAAAAATTTTGGAAGAAAAACGGAAAAAATTATTTTATTAAATATCTGTTTTTATGTTGTATCTACTTAATTATGATAGGATAATTTTGAAGACAGTACTTAAAAATACCTATCAAACGTGTTGATCTCATGTTATTGCATTATCAAGACACTGATATAATTCCGGCTATATAATGCCCTCCTTTATTATACAAAAGCAGCATCTTATGCCTTCGAGCTATGCACTATTAGTCTGCATTAGAGCCTTCCCTTATTATAGTTCACCCAAAATCTCTTGGCACGTTAAATATGATTGAAAATGAGATGATAATCTCTTTCACAATTTTTAAAGTCAAAATATTCATCGCTGTAGGGTGCACAGTCTTCCCCTTTTTTCTGCGTTTCCCCTTTTTTAAGAAATTCACCTTTTTTCTATTCTCTGCAATCTTCTCCTTTTTTGATTACAAATTAATTTTAGCTTATACAACTAAATATTTTCGTCTACGTCGAGAACCAAAAATTTTTAATGTATTTTTTCTAGATGTGTTAATCGTTTTTCAAAAGTTATTTCCCTTTTCCAACATTGTGGGCCAAAAAAACTGTAACGTACTTTGCTTAAATTCTTAAACAGGATGTTTAGCGACCTTGTAAACCTCAATAACCTATAATCCTCCTTGAATTTTTTTTTTAAACTCGAAAACCTGGAAATCTCCATAGGTTTTTCGCGAAAACCTTGAACTTTAATTATTATTATTTTTATTTTTTTTTAATTTTAAAACAGTAATTTTACTAAAATGCGAAAAGTGATTTAAATTTTTTAGTCTACTACGAAAGAAACATCTCGTTTAGAAAAAATATGCTACTGAAATGTTTTCTATTTATCAAGATATAATTTATCTTTTGTTTATTACATAATAAATAAAGAAATTTTAAGGTACTTTTTGTAGACTGTACCAATTATTTTATGGATTGCAAAAAACAGACTTTTATGTTGTGAATAATTCTATAAGTTTTTAAATTCTCCGTTAATATAAAATATTTTAGAAATCCAGTGTAAATTAATTGTTATATTGAACTTAAAAACTATAAAAATTACACTGGTCAACAAAATGTGACCTATGTGTTTAAGAAATGAGACATGTCATTTTCAAAATGGTTTTTTGTGCTGAATCTGAATCTAGCCTCCATTTCTCTGCAGCACGTCAAGTTTTCAAAAATTGTTGGATTAATTTTTTTTTTCAATTACAAATCAGGAGATAGAATGTTGTACAAAATTGTTTAAATGTAAATCAATATATGATTTCGATGCATTTTTTAATGCCAAATCCAAAGGCGGGCTTGTTTCTGTGATATCTTATACGGTTTCCGAGATAATCTAGAAAAACTGAGAAAAAACACGAAAAAAGTGGTTTTACGAAAAACTGCATATCTAGCTGAAAAAATTTTTCTTCCTACTGTTCCAGGTGTCATTCTCTCCGTTTTTTAATGCCGAATAATATAATAGTTATAAAATACGTAAATTATTATTTTGTTATAAAAATTATTTCTAATAATAATTATTAGCTTCTAATTAATTTTTTAATATGAGCCGATACTTCGCTGATAATTTATCGTACTTCCAAAGAAGAAAAAAATTGTTTTTTCCCTGCAAACACCTAACTTGCATATTAGTTAACCTAATTTATTATTGAGGAAAAAGTCAATTATGTTATAAATTGCGAATTTTCTTTCAGTGTTTCCGCATTATTCAAGGTAATATGGTTTGTATACAATTCACTGGTAAAAAGGAAAACATATTTTCCTCAAAAAACAGGTTTTCCTTAACTATACATTTTTTAGAAGTTATAAATAGTTCAAAAATTCCAAAATTTAATATAAGTCTCTTATAAATTTTCTTTCTTTGAATTTAAAAAAATTGCAAATCGGATAAAACTTCACAGTTGTTAAGGTTTTTGAACAGTAAATTCCAGATTTAGCGTACTGTGCAAGGCTCAGTAGTAAATGTCGCATTTAGTCAGACATGCACTACCGGCGGGAATTATCTGCACACTTGTTTTTTGAGCTGTCGCTAATATTTGTTAAAAATTTTGACCACTCACAGAATAAATTATGATAACTTAATTGCAAACAATACATCATTACGAAATTTTTAAAAAATGCATCAAAATAAATTGCTAAATAACTAAGAAATTATTACCTATATTTTTTAAAATTATATTCCGATCCGATATATAGCTTATGAAAAATCATTGAAAAATTACGTGCATTTAAACTCAACAATAATTTTAAAAAATAACAGCGTACGAAAATACGTCGCAAAATAATTAAAACATAATCTACTTATAATTTTGAAAATTTAATTCAGATACGTGCCTCTCTTTTTTCATTGGTATCTCAGCGGTAGATTAAGTACCACTTATTTATGCTTCAGGGATGTAAATAGAAAAAAATTAAATCTTCGGTAAAGTAAAGCTTGAAATCTCTTTTATGAAATGAAACAAAAAAAAAATAAAATATTTACTTATTCTCGAATAATAATGAAAAATGTAGAAGCATGAATCAGTTAATAATTGTAATGAAATATTAAATTAAATAACTTCAAAGTAAATAATAAATTCATGTTTCTTAACAGAAAACAATTAAAACTCAATCTATATGTAAGTTAATATTTTTAAAAATATTATCAGCTAATAATTAAATAATCACTTCTGAACATTAGAAGCATTAAATGATTATCTACATTGAAGCATTTAAATAATTTTTACTTTAAAGTTTTTGAAAATTTGAATTGATAATAACCTTTTAAACTACCTTCAGAGAAAATTAAAACACATGCATATATAATTTTTAAAAGAGAATTCACTTATTTCACAACATCGGGAACATTAAAAAATTATATGACTGGAAAATAGGTATTTTAAATCTAAATAAACTTTTATTATACGATTTATAGCCGAAATTCAATCACCTAACCTTTAAATAAATAATAAATTTATGTTACCTGATAAAGAAAAATTAAAATTCAATCTTTACGTAATTTAATACTGTAAAAAAACAATTAAGTCAATAATCAATTGATCAGTTCACGACATAAAAAGCATGAAACAAAAGTTAACATTGAAACATTCAAATAATTTTTTTAAATATTTTTTTTAACTTAAAGTTTCATTTCTGAAAATTTTAATTATTAATAATCTTTTATACTGATTTTGGAAAAAATTAAAATATATGTACATACAATTTAAAAAAATTAAATTTAGATACTCATTGCACAACAGCAGAAACATTAAAAAAAATTATATGAATGTAATAGAGGTATTTTTAACAAAAAAAATAATTTTTTATTGCACAAATAATAGCCAATATTCAATTACATAATCTTGATTTAAATAATCGATTTATGTTCAGCATAAAACGCATTAAAAAATCATTTTCATTGAAATGCTTTAATAATTTATACATTATACTTGTTTTTTAATTTAAGATTGCGTTTCGATAAATTTAATTAATAAATGACCCTCAAAAATAATTTCAGAAAAAATAAACATACAAGTACATATTAATTAATCACTCCACAACATAAAATCAATAAACAGTCATTTTTATTGAAACATTCAAATAATTTTTATTTAATATTTTTCTGAAAAGTTGAATAAACAATAACATTTTAACTTATTTCACAAAAAAGTAAAATGCATGTAATTAGTATCATTTTTGAATCAGAATTGAGATGGTTATTTCACATCACAAAAATGTACAAAAATTATATAATTCAAATAGAGGAATTTAAGAAATTAAATATTTAAGGAATTTATTGAATGCCGGTTATCTAAAAAATGAAGAATATTCAAGGAATTCAAGGGTCTTAGAGCATTTATGTTATTCAAGGAATTTAACACATTCAGAATATTTAGAGAATTCAAGGAATTCAAGGAATTTAGAGTATTCAGAATTTTGAAGATTTTCATGGAGCTCAAAGATTTTTGAAAATTCCTAGAGTTAAAGGAACGCAGGCTTCTTAATCAATTAAAGGATTTCAGAACATTTATAGAATTAAAAGAATATAAGAAATTCAGAATATTCCAGGGATTTAACAAATTCAAAATATTACAGGAATACATATAGTGTAATGTAAATTTAATTTCTTAAATGTCTATTAGTAGGCGATTGCTTTTTTAAAGTTAAACAATATAATATTCATAATTTTAAAATTCACGTTTAACATTTCGTCTTGAGTTACAAACTTTGGAAAGATTCCTGATAAATAAGGTTTTTCTACAACAGTCCCATAAATTTCTTTCTAAGAAATAAAAGTCCACTACAAATCTCTGAAACATTTCATCTAAAAAAGTGGAATTTTCCCCAATTTTCACCCCTTACCCATACGATTTATGCTCCCATCTCACGAAGAGAAGAATAAACGAATGACCCACTGTTGCAGTTTTAGCCATAAAATGAGGACAGAAGAGGCAGTAAAAAATAATGAAGACGGACATGGTGTGTTTGGATTGAGTTCAACCCAAAAGAGCTGCATCTCTCATTTTTTTTCTATTATTATTTTTATGATGCCTAACGATCATTTTAAAATCAAAAATAGAAAAAATCGCTGGCAGGATCTTTGAGTTTTATTTTTTATTATCAGGATATTGTTTATATTTTCGTGAACGCACCTCTAAACATTTACAACGAAAAAATTCTTTTTCACTAAAAAAGACGAATTTTTAACAAAATGAATCAATTTTCAACCAAATAGTTGAATTTTTGAACAAAAAAATCAATTTTTTAACTAAAAATGCAAAATTTAAATTCTAATCATAAAAAAAAAACAATTTTCAACAAACAAACAAAATTTTACAAAATAATTAGATTTTTTACCAATTAGTTAAATTTTTAACCAAATTATTCAACGTTTTAAAAAACATAATAATTTTTAACGTAAAGAGAATAATTTTTAAAAATAAATGTAATAGTTGATATTGCACATTGCAAGTATGTTTATTTTCAATCAAAAACAGGTCGATTTAACCCAAAAAGACCAATATCGAACATACAAACTTAAATGATCAACCTAAAAAGATTAATTTTCTACCAAATAGTTGCATTTTTACCAAAAAAATTTTTATTCTACAAAAAAAGACGAATTTTTAACAAATTACATCTAATCTTAACCAATTAGTTGAATTTTGAAACTAATTTTTAGCCAACAATACAATAGTTACATTTAAAGAAAAATCAATTTTTATGGAAAAAAAAGAAATTTGCTTCAAAACAGTTGAATTTCTAACTAAATTATTATATTTTTAGTGAAAAAAAAATAATTTTTTATTGAAGCAAAGACTTTTTAAAAAGTAATTGAATTTTCAACCTAAAAAGATGAATTTTCAAAAAAAAGTTTTATAGCTAATTTTTCACCTCAACAATATATTTTTATTTTAAATAAAAAAAAAACAGTTAAATTTAACTAGATAAGACAATTTTTCAACATACAAACTTAAATCCTCAACCTAAACAGATTAATTTTTAACCAAATAGTTGCATTAAAAAAAATATAAAAAAAATTAAGAATTTTGAACGAAATACATAAATTACCAACTAAGAAGTTAAGTTGTCAACTAAGAAGATAAATTTTCTACCGAAAAAGACGAATTTTTAGGAGAATACATGAATCATCAACCAAAAAGTTATTTTTTGCAACAGGAAGATTAATTTTCTGCCAAGAAAGATGAATTTTGAACAAAATGAATGAATTTTTAACCAAATAGTTGAATTTTCAATCAAGAATATTTATTGCATACCATCAAGAAAAAAAATTCAACAAATTACATAGATCTCCAACGAAACAGTTGAATATTAAACCAAATTATTAAATTATTAGTAAGAAAAAATATTTACCCTAAAAAAGAAAATTTTCAAAAAGTAATTGAATTTTCAGCCTAAGAAAAAATAATTTCTCACCCAAAAGACAAACTCTTACAAAATACATCACCTATGAAACAAATAGTGCAATTCACGACCAAGACAATTGATTTTCTGCCAACAAGACGAATTCACAAATAAATAAAGAGATTTAAAAAAAATAATCGAATTTTTAACCAGCGAGATTAATTTTCTACCAGAAAAGACAAATTTTCAACAAATTACATGAATTTTAAAGTAAATAATGGAATTTGTAAACTAAAAAAGATCCATTTTTAACCAAAAATGCAATACTTACATTTTTATTACAAAAAATGCATTTTAAAAAAATTATACAAAACAGTTGAATTTTCTACTAAACAATTGAATTTTCAACCAAATTATTAGATTGTCAGTAAAAACAAAATATTTAACAAAAAAAAAAAGAATTTAAAAAAAGTAACTGAATTTTCAACCTAATAAGATTAATTTTGAACCAAAAATTTATTAGTTAATATTTTACCTCGAAAATATTTTCATTTTTAATTAAAAACAGTTTAACATAACGAAAAAGGACCAATTTTTAACATATAAACTCAAATCGTCGACGTTAATAGATTAATTTTCAACCAAGTAGTTGCATTTTTAACAAAAAAAATTGATTTTCTAAAAAAAAATTTATACAAAATACATAAATTATCAACTAAAAATTTAAAATTTTTAATCAAGATTAAATTTTCTACTAAATAAAACGAATTTTTAAGAAAATACGTAAATTGTCCACCAAAGAGTTGAATTTCCAACCAAGAAGATCGATTTTCTCAACAAAAAAAAATGAATTTTCAGCAAGATAAGAAAACTTTTAACAAAACAGGTTGATTTTGAACCCAGAAGATTAACTTTCTACTAAAAAAGACGAATTTTCAACAAAATGAATACATTTTTAGCCAAGTATTTAAATTTTTATTAACAAAAAGCAATTTTCAAACCAAAAATTCTACATTACAATTCAATTTTCTACCAAGCAGTTTAATTTTTAACCAAATTATTAAATGTTCAGTTTAAAAAAAAAAGTAATTTTCAGCCCAAAGAAAAAAATTTTTCAAAAAGCGATGGAATTTTCAACGTAAAAAAGAATTTTGAACAATATATATAAATTATCAACCATGAATTTTCAACCGGGAAGATCAGCTTCCTACCAAGTAAGACGAATTTTTAACAAAATAAATAGATTTTTCAAAAACAATTGAATTTTCTACAAACAAGATTATTTTTCTACCAAAAAGACGAATTTTTAACAAAATAAATAGATTTTTAACAAAACACTTGAATTTTTAAACAAGAAGATTAATATTCTACCCAAAAAGACAAATTTTCAACAAGTTACGTAAATTTTCAGCCAAATAGTTAAAGTTTTAAACTTAAAAACATCAATTTTCAACCAAAAATGCAATAGTTAAATTTTAATTACAAGAAATTAATTTTCAACAAAAAAAAATTTCTATATTATTATTGAATTTTCTACCAAGCAGTTTAATTTTCAACTAAATTATTAAATGTACAGTAAAGAAAAGAATTTTTAACCGAAAAAAAAATGTTCATAATGTAATTGAATTTTCAACCTAAGAGATGATTCTTGAACAAAAGTTTTAAAAAGTTTTTTTTTTGTTTTTCACCTGAAAAATATTTTTATTTTAAATTAAACGGATAAATTTAGCGAAAAAAGGCAAATTTTCAACATTCAAACTTAAATCCTCAACCTAAACAGAATTATTTTTAACCAAAATAATTTTATTTTCACCAAAAAAAATTGATTTTCTTCACAAACAAAAAGAATTTTAAACAAAATACATAATTATCAATCAAGAAGTTAAATTTTCAAATGAGAACATATATTTTATACCAAATAAGCCTATTTTTAACAAAATACATTAATTATCAATGAAGTGGCTGAATTTTCAACCCAAAAGATTAATTTTTTACCAAAAAAGACCATTTTTTAACAAAATAAGTATTTTTTAACAAAATAGTTGAATTTTTAGCCCAGAAGAATTATTTTCTTTCAAAAATGCAGTAGTAAAATTTTAATTGAAAAAAATAGTTTTTTTCAAAAAAAGAAATTTTCTACAAAAGAATTGAATTTCCTACCAAACAGTGGAATTTTTAACCAAATTATTAAATGTTCAGAAAAAAAAATAAATTTAAACCAAAAGAAAAGAATTTTCAAAAAGTCATTGAATTTTCAACAATAAATGTAATAGTTAATATTTCACATCAAAAATTTTTTATTCTAAATCAAAAGAATTTAAAGTTAAACGAAAAAAGACCAATTTTTAACATACAATTTCAATCCTCAACCTAAAAAGATTAATTTTCAACCAAACAGTTGCATTTTTAACCAAAAAAACTAATTTTCTACACACAAAAAAAAGTTTGAACAAAATACATTAATAATCAACCAATGAGTAAAATTTTTAAATGAGAAGATCAATTCTCTACTAATACGTGAATTTCCAACTAAATAGTTAGAGTTTCAACTAAAAAAGATTTTTTTTTTATCAAAAATAGAATATATTTGAATTTAGTTTAAAAAAATAAATTTTTAAACAAAGAGATAATTTAGCAACAAAAAATTTAATTGCTGATATGTCAACCGAAAAGTTAAAACCTCAAATAAGGCAGATCAGTTTTGAACCAAACTGTTAAATTTTGAATCCAAAAGATTAAATGTGTACCTTAAGGGCATGTGATACTTAGAAAACTCTCTATTTTAGCAGTGTTAGGTTCCCCCGGCTTTTCTCCCAAAATAATAAAGATTTCGTCTTAAAAATTTGGGAAATGATAGAGAACATGCTAACGGACGTCCCTCGACTATTTTTTTTGTGGGATCATTAAAAAATTTTAATTTTGCTAAATTTGGTGAAAGTAAGTGTATTTTGAGGTTATGTGTC
>JAUELO010000096.1:2690523-2701028 GCA_032357855.1 Amphibolips quercusostensackenii | reverse complement strand
TCGTGAACAATCAGCGCCACCTGTCGGCCCCAGTCAAATCTCACGACGCCTGTATTCAGTGTATTCTGGGCAAAGAGCCAGGGGGACTGATTTCTTGTAGAAATTCGATATTTTACAACAGAAGCAGTTAGATCATAGAAAAGAACAATTTGAGATTATGTTATGGAATTTTTGACGAACTTGGAAATTTTTATCAGAAACAGTTAGGTCTTTCAAAAAACTTAATAGTTTCAACAAGTCTAGGTTATGCTGGCGATTTCTTTTTGCAAATGGATATATTACAACATAAGCATTTCGGTCGTTTATCAAACTTACCTATTAGAACGATTATTTGAAGTTATGTTACGGAATTTTTGCGAGCTTATACATTTTTTATCAGAAACATTTAGGTCTTTCCGAAAAGTTAACAGTTAGAACAATTTTAGATAAAGTTGGCGATTTCTCATCGGAAATGTATATTTAACAACAGAAACACTTGGGTCTTTTATCAAACTTTCAAATTCAAACAATTTTAGGTTATCTCAGGGAATTCCTGCCGAAATTGGATATTTTTCTTCAGAAGCAGTTCTTTCCTGAAAACATAACAGTTCAAACAATTTTAGGTTATGTTAGCGATTTCTCGTCGGAATTATATATTTTAAAACAGGAATAGTAAAGTCTTTGGAAAACCTTATAAATTCGAACAACCGTAGGTTAAAAATAATTTAAATTATTTATAACATAAGTTATGTTATAGAATTCCTGCCGAAATTTGATATTTTCCATTAAAAACACTTCCTTCCAGAAAGCATAACAGTTACAAAAAAAGTTTAGGTTATGTTAGCGATTTCTCTTCAGGATTATATATTTTACAACAGAAATAGTAAAGCCTTTTGAAAAACTTATCGATTTGAAGAACTGTAAATTATAAATAATTTATATTATTTATGTCCTATGTAATGTGTTATGGAATTTCTGCCGAAATTTAATATTTTTTATCAGAAACAGTTCTTTCCTAGAAACATATTAGTTTAAGCAATTTCAGGTTATGCTAGCGATTTCTTGTCTGAATTATATATTTTACAACAAAAACAGTAAAGTCTTTTAAAAACTTATAAATTCGAACAACCGTAGATTAAAAATTATTTAAATTATTTATAACCGACAGTTGTTCAAACTTATAAGTTTTTCAAAAGATTTTACTGTTTTTGTTGTAAAATATATCATTCCGACAAGAAATCTCTAACATGACCAAAAATTGTTTTAACTGTTATGTTTTCTGGAAAGAACTAATTGTTTCTGATAAAAAATATACAATGCCGGCAGAAATTCCATAACATTACCTACATTTTTTCGAATTCATAAATTTTATACAGGCTTAACTTCTTCTGTTCAAGAATATACAATTAAAATAAGATTTCTCTAAGATAACCTAAACTTGTTAAAATTTATTGTGAGTTTTCTAAAAGATTCAACTGTTCCTGTTAAAAAAATACTCAATTCTGTCGAAAATTTTCTGAGATAACCTAAAATTGTTCGAATTTATAAGTATTATAAAAGACCTAAGTGCTTCTGTTGTAAAATATCCATTCCCGTCGAGAAATCGCTAACATAACCTAAAATTGTTCAAAGTGTTAAATTTTCGGAAAGACCTAGCTGTTTCTGCTAAAAAATATCAAAGTTCGGCAACAATTTTATAACATAACCTACAATTGTTCTAATTTATGAATTTTCTAACAGACATAACTATCTCTGTTGAGAAATAGCTATAATTCCGGCTAGAATTCTCTAACGGAAACTTGTATTTTCCAAACTTGTAAATTATCTATATAGCCCAACTGCTTCTGTTGTACATAAAATATTAAATTTTTGCGAGCATTTCTAACATAACCTACATTTCTTCGAACTTGTAAGTTTTCTGTAAGTCCTAACTGTTTTTGTTGGAAAATCGCTAATTCAATCCAGATTTTCGTGACATAACCTGAACTTGCGTAACCTTACAATTCTTACTCAAGATCTGCTTGAAAAAATATATTTTCCTCGAGAGAAAAAACTGCAGAAACCAAAAGATTGAGAATATCACATTCTTATTAATATCTGAGATTATTTAATTCTAGATACATATTTGCGACATCTTTTGGATATTTATTTACATTGTTTCATCATTACCGGCTTTCCTGATTTTATCCTGAGCGGTCTTCCAACTCACGAACTCGTAATTCTATGTTTAAATTTTTGGGTAAAATAAATTTTCGGACAAATAAAATTTGCGTTAACTGAGACCTTACCGATCAAGAGAGTGAACATAACTTAAGTTCAAAATGTGATAGTAAGAAAATGACCCGAAAAAAATGAAACCCTAATTTTTTCTGTGCCATAAATTTCTTTGAAAGGAATAAAAGTCAACCACAAAGCTCTAAAACATTTGATCTGAAAAAGTGGATCTCCCCCAATTTTCACCCCTTACCTATACGATTTATGCCCCCATCTCACGAAGAGGAGAACAAACGAATGACCTAGTGCTGTAGATTTAGTCATAAAATGAGGACAGAAGAGGCAGTAAAAAATAATGAAAACAGGATCTAGTGGTTCTGTGTGGCATCGCTTGAGCGATTAGACGCTTAGGACATTTAGGAGTGGTGCTATTGTCGAGGAAGGCTGCAATCAAATTTGCCGTGCAACGACCGACCGGCAGTTTCCAGGGAAGGAAGGAAGGAAGACACCTGTAGTGTGTCGAGAATCTTGGTGATATAGAGTCAGAGGATAGTGCCCCAGGCGTATTGCAGCATAATACAACGTAGAGGGAGGAAACGCTATTGAGGGTGGGATTGGGAAAAGGGGATGAGTGAGTGGGGTGGGAAGGGGATGCCGGGTGGTTGCTAGCTGACGTCAGAGAATAGATTGCCGGATCTATTGTTAAACGCGACTACCGGCTACTTGGCACCGACGTCATAACCTACTTGCAACGGCCATTGGCATGCCTTTAAATTCGGCACTATTGGCTTAAGCCTGCCTGGAGCAGATCACCGCTGGTCCTGGCAACACATCATCACCATTCGCCTGCCTGCAGCGGAAACCATGTTTCACTGCATCGAAAAAGCTTTAGGAACTATGGATCCGAAATGTTATTTTTTGGTTTGAATAATTCTGACCAATGATTTGATAAGTCAATTTTGTAAAAAAAGACTTTCGTAGTGAACCGCTTGGCCTTTTGAGTTGTCTCCTCAATTTTACTACACGTACGCAGCAAACAGCACACAGGTTGAGTAATTAATACTCTTTGGTTAAGTTCATTATTGAAAATTATTTTGAATACACTTGAAATCTTTAAATTCACGTTGAAGTTCTCTAAGTCTACATTAATTTCCTTTCAATTCATATTAAATTTCTCTGAATTCACATTGAATTCCTTTTAATTCATATTGAGTTCCCAGTGAGCACAAACGTTAAAGAACGTTATTAGAACGGTTAAAGAACATCTTAAGTCAGTTCAAATAACGTTCCTAAAACATACATTGTTCCAGAGACGTTTTAAGTACGTATGTGGAACATTAAACGTTTTCAGAACATAATTTAGTCTGACTTAGAACAGTTTTTAAAACGTTCAAATAACGCCTTTTGACTTGCAGGGCCAAGAAACGCTTCTAGGTCGTTCCAATTACGTTTTTAAATCTTGTTTCCACTGGGTTCCTTCAAGTTCACATTGAATTCTTTTTAATTCTTATTGAATCCCTTTAAATTCAAATTGTACTTTTTTGAATTTAAATTGAATTCCTTTGATTTCACATTAAATTCCTTTAAATTTACATTAAATTTCTCTGAATTATATTAAATTCTTTTTATTTCAGATTCTATCGTTATGTTCACATTTAATTCCTCTGAATTCTTATTGAATTTCTTTAAATTCCTTTGAATTCATATTCAATTTCTTAGGATTCGCCTTGAATTCCTTTAAATTCGCATTGATTTCCTTTCAATTCAAATTAAATTTCTCTAAATTTACATTCAACTCCTTAAATTCATAATGAATTCCTTTACATTCGCATGCAATCTCTTTGAATTTGCATTGAATTCTTTTGAATTCAGATTGAATTTCTTCAAATACACATTTATTTCCTTTGATTATACATTGCATTTCTTTGATTTTACATTCAATTCCATTAATTTAACATTGAACTCCCTTTAAATTTACATTGAAATCCTTTTAAATCACGTTAAAATTCTTCAAGTCTACATTGATTCCCTTTCAGTTCAGATTGAATTTTTTCAAATTCACATTAAACTCCTTCAATTTATATTAAAGCCCATCAATTCACATTAAATTTCTTTAAATTTACATAAAGTTCCTTTGAATTCATATTACATTCCTTTAAATTTAGATTTGACTTCTTTCAATTTACATAAATTCCTTCAATTTCGCATGGAATTCCTTAAAATTCACATTGAATTTCTTCACATTCACATTGAATTGTTATGAAATGACATTGAATTACTTTGATTTTACATTTAATTGCTTTGATTTTACATTTAATTCCTTCAATTTTGCTTTGAATTTATTTAAATTCACAATGACATTTTTTTCATTCCCATTGAATTCCTTTCAATTTACATTAAGTTTTTTCGAATTTACATTGAAATCCTTTTAATTCATATTAAATCCCTTTTAACTCAGATTATACTCCTTTGAATTTTGCCTGAATTACTTTGATTTTACATAGAATTTCCCTCAAGTTACATCAAATTTCTTTAAATTCACATTTAATTCCTTTTAATTCATAATGAATCCCTTTTCAATCAGGCTGCACACTTTTGAATTTACATTGATTTTTTTTAATGAACATTGATGTTCTTTCAATTTACATTAAATTTGTTTAAATTTACATTGAAATTCTCTGAATTCATATTGCATTCCTTTAAATTCATATTGAATTTTCTTAAATTTAGATTCTACTCCTTTGAATTCACATTGAATTCCGCTAAATTCAGATTTTATTTCGTTGAATTAACATCGCATTTCTTTGAGTTCAGATTGAATTTCTTTGAATTCAAATTGAATCTTTATAAATTTCATTAAATTCCTTTAAAATTTACATTGAATCCCTTTGATTTCACATTGAATTCCTTTGATTCAACCTTGAGTTCCTTAAAATTCACATTTAATTTCTTTAAATTCATATTAATTTTTTATATTTTTACATTAAATTACTTTAAATTTACATTAAATTCTTTTTATTTTACATTAAAGTTCTTTGATATCACATTAAATTTCTCTAAATTGGTATTGAATTCTTATAAGTTCAGATTCTACTCCTTTAAACTCACATTTAATTACTCTGAATTCAGATTAAATGTCTTTGAATTCATATCGAGTTTCTTCAAATTTATATTAAATTCCTTTGAATTCATATTGAATTCCCTTGAATTCATATTCATTTACTTCGAATTCGCATTGAATTTCTTTGAATTCGCATTGAATTTCTTTCAACTTACATTAAACTCTTTAAAGTCACATTAATTTTCTCTGACCCACATTAAACTTCTTCAAATTTATACTGAGTTCATTTAAATTCACATTGAATTTCTTTTAATCCTTATTGAATCTCTTTATATTCAGATCGTGCATTTTAAATTTACATTGACTTCCTTTGATTTCGCATTGAAATCCTTTAAATTCACATTTAATTTCTCGAAATGCATATTGAATTCTTTAAAATTCAGATTGTACTCATTTAATTTCAAATTCAATTGTTCTGAATTCAAATAGAATTTTTTCAAAATCCTTTAAAATTATATTTAATTTCTTTGAATTCGCATTGGATTTCTTTATATTCGCATTAATTTCCTTTAATATACATTAAATTTTTTTAGGCTTACATAAAACTCCTTCAAATTCATATTACATTTTTTATATTTCATAATAAATTCCTTTAAATTTAGATTTGACTCCATTTAATTTACACGTAATTCCTTTGATTTTACATTAAATTTCTTGAAAATCACATTTAATCACTTTGATTTCACTTTAGATTGCTCTGATTTCACATTTAATTCCTTTGATTTCACCTTGCATTCCTTTAAATTCAGATTAAATTTCTTTTAATTTTTATTAAATCCCTTAAAATTCAGATTGTACTCCTTTGAATTTACATTGGGTTTCTTTGATTACACATTGGAATGTTTTTAATTCACATTAAATTTATTTAACTTTTTCACGTTGCATTGAATTTCTTTAAATTTACATAAAACATCTTTGAATTCACATTGCATTTCTTTTAATTTATATTAAATCTTTCTAAATTCAGATTGTACTTCTTTGAATTTAGACGGAATTACTTTAATTTTACGGTAAATTTCTTCAAATTTACATTAAATTCCTTCAAATTCACATTTAATTTTTTGTAATTCATAATGAATTTCTTTTAAATCAGGTTGCACTCCTTTGAATTCACATTAAGTTCTTCTAAATTCACATTAAAGTTCTTAAATTCACATTGCATTCTTTAAGTTCACATTAAATTTCTTTTAATTCATGTTAAATTCCTTTAAATTCAAATAGTACTCCTTTAAATTCACATTAAAATTATCTGAATTTAGAATTCATATTGAATTTTTTGAAATCCAGATTCCGCTTCTTCAAATTCACATTGAATTCCTTTCAATTCAGATTGAATTTCTTTGAATACAGATTGAATTCTTTTGATTATACATTGAACTCATTTGATTTGACATATAATTCCATTAATTTAACATTAAATTCTTTAAAATTTTTATTTAAATCCTTTCAATACACGTTGAAGTTTTCTAAGACTACCTTGATTTTCTTTTCAATTTAGATTAAATTTCTTTAAATTCACATCAAATTCCTCAAATTCACATTGATTTTCTTCAATTCACATTTAAGTTTTTTAAATTTACGCTGAGTTTACATTAAATTCCTTTTAATTCTTATTAAATCTTTTCAAATTCAGATTGTACTCCTTTGAATTTACATTGAATTCCTTTTATTTCACATTCAATTCCTCTAAATTTACAATGATTTCTTCGAAATACATATTGAATTTTTTCAAATTTAGATTTTACTTTTTTAAATTCACATCCAATTGTTCTGAATTCAGATTGAATTTCTTTGAAATCATTTGAAATTATATTTAATTTCTTCGAATTCTCATTGAATTTTTTCGAATTTGCATTGAATTCCTTTAAAATCGCATCTAATTCCTTTTAATTTAAATTAAAATCCTTTAAATTTACGTTAAAGTTCTCCAAGTCCACGTTGATTTCCTTCCAATTCAGATTTAATTTCTTTGAATTCACATTGGACTCTTTAAATTCAGATTAAATTTCTTAAATCTACATTGAATTTCTTTAAGCTTACATTGAATTCCTTCAAATTTAGATAAAATTCCTTTTAGTTCTTATTAAATCCCTTTAAATTCAGATTGTACTCCTTTGAATTCACATTGGATTTCTTTGATTTCACATTAAAATCCTTTGAAGCATATGAATTGACATTAAATTCCTTTTAATTCGTATTAAATTCCTTTAAATTTAGATTGTATTCCTTGAAATTTACGTTGAAACCTTTGATTTTACATTGAATTTTTTTTAATTGGCATTGAATTTCTTTGAATTCATATTGGCTTCATTCCAATTCACATTGAATTTCTTTAAATTTGCATTAGATTTCTTTAAATTCACATTAAATCTCTTTGAATTCATATTGAATTTCTTTAAACTCAGATTATATGCTTCTTTGAATCCATATCGAAGTTCTTTAAATTCACATTGAATTTCTTTAAATTCACATTGAATGCCCTTACATTCACATTGAATTCCTTTCAATTCACATTAAATTTTTTTGAATTCTCATTGCTTTCCTTAAACCTTAGATTGTACTCCTTTAAGTTAGCATTGATTTGCTTTGATTTTACATTAAATTTATTTGAATTTATATGTAATTTTTTTTAGTTCATTTTGCATCCCTTTGAATTCAAACTGTACTGTTTTAAATTCACACTTAATTCTTTAATTTTACATTGAATTCCTTTCAATTCATTTTAAATTCTTCTAAAGTTAGATTGTACTCTTTTGAATACACTGAATTCTTTTGATTTAACATTGAATTTCTTTGAATTTATATTGAATTTTTTAAACTTTACATTAAACTCCTTCTTAATACATATTGAATTTTTTTTACATTTTTTTGAGTTTTCTAAATTCTATGTATTATTTTCATTCTTTAAATTGCTTGCAATGTTTTTAAACTTTTTTAAATCCTTATGGATTCTTTTAATTTCCTTCACATCTTCTGAATTTCTCCGAATTCCCTGATATATCTGAAATTGTTTGAATTCTCTGAATTCTGTAAATTCCCTAAATTTATCAAAATTCCCTGATTCCAAGCTTTTCAAAATAATGCAAAGAATTCAGAAATGATTTCCGAGAATTCAGATGATTCAGCGATTTTTAAGCATTCAAGGAATTCCGAGAATTAGATCAATTTTATTAATCTAAAATCCAGAGAATTCAGAATATTAAAGTTTTTTAAGAAATTTCGAAAAATCAAGAATTTAGGAGAACTGAAGGATTTTTGATATTTTAAGGAATTCAGAGATTTGAGGAATTTAGAGATTCTCAGGAACTTAGAAATTTCAAGAGATTTTGCGAATTCTGAGTATTTAAGGAATTCAGGTTATTCCACGAATTTGGAAATTTTAAGGGATTTCCAAGCATTTGGGTAATTCAATGAATTCAAGGAATTTTAGGAATCCACAATAATCAAAAAATTAAGGAAATTCAAAATATTCAAAAACTAACAAAATTTAAAGACATGCAGAAATTTACTTGTTTTGAGAAATTCCGGTAATTTAAAGAATTACGGAAATTAAAGAACTTTAAGAAGTGAATTCAAGGAATGCAGAGGAATTTAAAAGTTTTTTAAGAAGTTAAAAGAATTCAAAGAAAATCAACAGGTATCAAATTAACAATAATTTATTTAATTAACTGTTAATTTTTTGTAAGACAAATCCCAAAAGCAATTTTATAAAAAGCACATCATACCAAAATTTCGATTTTTTAAAGTACTCCACTTTTTATATCGGATCAAATCGAGTCGTCTGGACATACACTGTACTTACTACTTAAAATCCTCTACTGATGCAAAAGCATTTTATTCAAAGCCGAAATTTCAAACATTAAAAATGAATTTCACAAAAAATAAAATCTCTGACCTAATTTTTTATGTACTTAGCAAATTAACAAATAATACTTTATTATTTGCAAGTACTCCTGTTATCTCTATTCAAACACACAGTGCAAATACTTTCAAATATTTCAAATATTGCATCAGAACTCTCTTTCTGGTTTTACGCTGTTTATTTTCCTTGAAGCGAGCAAACCTTTTTCATTTCCACTCAGCTATTCACTATCTGCTTTTTTCCTTTATCAATATTTCCAAGTGTGGGCTGCGTGTATTCATCGTTTTTTAATATAATTCTATGAAAAAAAATTTTTGTACCACGAAACGGAGATTAAGGACTTTTGTACCACTCAGGGTTTTTCAAGCCTCGAAAGAATTATTTAACAGCAACCCTGGTAGAAAAATTTTTTACAAAAAAGTACAAAAAAGTTAAACCATTTTTACAGGAATCCAAAAATAGATGCAATAAATTACAACCAAATTAAGGGAAATTACAACCTTTTTGTGTTATTCAGACGAATTTTTTGGAAGACTCGGACAAATTTTTCAAAAATTTTGCAAGATTGAAAAAAAATTACATGAAATCCTTAAAATCCTTTTTTAAAAATTTTGAAAATAAATCACTTCTAGTTTTTCTATTACATTTCATCGACATTTTGTTTTTGATGTTTTGGAATCCTTTCAAGTTTTAAATAACTCTAGAACCTTTTTAAAACTTTTAAATATATCTTAAACTTTCCTTTTTTAAATAATAATTATTCAGTTGTAATTTAATGATAAGAATTTTCTCAAGTCTTTTAAAATATTTTTGAAAAAAGAAAATCATAAGAAATTTTGCCAGTAATCTTAAGAATATTTTTTATTTATTTAAAACCTTTAGAGATTCTTAAAAAGTTAAAAAATGTTATATCGAAATCTACAAAATTTTTTATTTTTAATAAGCTTTATATTATTTTAAAGATAATCACTGTTGATCCAAAGCGAAACTAAAAGTAGATTTGTTTTTAACAATTGATATAATTATTATAATTAAGTCAAATCCATAGATTTTATTATTAATGCAACGGTGATGACTGCGTCACTGAAATTAATATTTCGCAAAATAAATTTATACATACTTTTAAATACGTTTTTTTTTTTAATTAAAATGCATTTTCCTACGTGAATTAGTTTACATAAAATTATTTTGAAAAATAAATAGTATCTCTTATTTGAAATTACGTTTGATAGATGTAGATATCTAAGTAGAATTTTTATGTAAAAAATGTTGCATAACTGAAATTGCTGCTTGATCTGTGATTTATTATAATAACAAAAGTTCTTGTCA
>JAUELO010000096.1:2663268-2677910 GCA_032357855.1 Amphibolips quercusostensackenii | reverse complement strand
AAGAATGAAATTCCTGACTCTATACATTTCTGAATTAGAAAATTCTCCAATAATAAAATTCCTGATATTATAGAATTAACGAAACATAAAAATCGCGAATTGGAAAATTGCAGAATAATAAAATTCTTGAATATCATCGTATTATCATATGAATATTATTATTATCATTCTTGACATAAAACTGCTGAATTACAAAATATCCGAACTAGAAAATTTCCGAATTATAAAATTTGGAAATGAGAATAATTAAACACATGTTTTTATAAAATAAAAATAATTTGTTTATTAAAAATACAAGAATGAAATATTTTTATCAAAGAAATTTTTTTAAAATGTTAAAAGTTATTTAAATTATAGCTTGAATTTAGAATAACAATAGTTCTATCAAAATTCTATAAAAATAAATTTAAAAACACGTACGTCTCGAAAAAAAATCCCCACTAAATTTTCGCCAAGCATGATAACATTTTTCAAACAAACTTTGCCGAATTTAATTCAGCATTCACTTATTTAAAAATTTCTTCTTGATTTTTTTTTTAAATTTTAAATTAGATTTTAAAGAACGTTTCTGTAATTAAAAAAAATACTATGCACATTTTTTAACAGCATTTTTCATCTAATAACATACTGTCTTCAAAATTTATTTTAAATTCAAAAAATAATTTTAGAAAATTTTTAATTAAAAAAAAATTTTTAGAAAAATGTTTGACTATTGTATTTCAAATAAATAAATTATATTTATTGAAGAACAATTTTTTGAATTATTTAACCTTGGGTCTTTCCAGATTTATTAAAAATCCATTGGGCGAGTCGAATGAAAATTTTTATATTTTTAATTTTTTTAATTTTTTGTGTGCTGAAAATTATTTTTTACAATTTTTTTGGGTAATGCTTATGGAAGTGAGTAACCTTAGACGGAAAAAAAGTCAAAAACAAACTTTTTTCGTAAAAATCAATGTTTAAAAAAATGAAAAATGCAATTTTCTTCATTTGTATCTAAAGTTGACAAAAAAAGGGTTTTCGTTTATTTTTTATTTTTAATGCTATTTTTTATAAAGTAAGAAAACTCGTACATATTTTCAAGTTTTAAACAAATATTTGTATATTTTTTTACGAATCCTAAAACGTAAAACATTTTCACACAAGGTCCGTGACAAACGCTCCATATTATCTGTCGCCCTGTTTTGCTTGAAATTTTTATTTTTGAGGTTTTTCAAATTCTCTTTGTAAGAGTGCAAAAGTTATTATGATTTTTTATGTACAGTTACAGTTATTTTTGTTTACATTATCATTTTTGGAATATGACTTAAACCAAGTATTTTTCATCTTTCATTATTATTTAATTATTTAAACAATTGTTAGTTTTAGTTTCAGAATCTTTTTAGTGTGCACTAAAAACAGTAATTATTTCGGACAAGAAAGCCAAACCTGCTCAACCAATAACTATTTCTAGTTAAAAATTAAATTAAATTAAAATAAATATTGATATAGTATTTACAGTACTTAAAAGTATTTGGAAATGGTAAAATCACGAAATCCATAATGAAATATATGACGCTGAAATTTTTTTGAACTTATATATATTTATTATCGCTCCTTTAGTGCCTAAAAAATAAATTGGAGAACAGATATAAGATTTTTTAATAAGTGTAGGAATGCTAATTTCACCGAAAAGCAAAATCAAAATGATGAAAAATATTGAAATTAATAAATCACTATAATTTAAAAATTTTTGAATTATTCGTATAATTATATATAAAAATTATATGATAATTATATATAATTAATATAAGAACAGAAAAAAATCTTTGATATTTTTGAAGCTTTCAGGATGATATTTTATCCCGCAAATTTTACAATAACCGAAATTTCAAAATAATGTTTTCGAAACAGAAAATGATTTAGGATTGAATCTCAATTTTTCTAGTTATAATTATAATTAGGAATATGAAAATAAATAATTTATTATTGAGATTAAAAGCTAATAATTTTTATGAACCTAAATTTATTATAATAAAAATTATTATCAATAATGTGAATACTTATAATTGAATTTTTAGACATTTTTTAAAATAAATTTTGAAACTTTTTTTCAATTTAAAAAGATTAATATAACTTAAGGAGTAACTTACCAGATTAACTTAAGAAATTAGAGGACATCTATAAACTTTTTTCTCCTTTTTTAAGGAATCCTTATTTTTTTCCTGTTTTCAAGAAAATTCCCTTTCACTCGTTTTTTCGCTTAAATTTGAACTGAATTAATAGAACCCAATCAGTGAATCCAAATATTCTAGGATGAAAGTTAATTTTTTTTTTGGTTGAGAAGTTCACTATATTTTTATTATAGAGTTTATTTGCCTTGTTTAAAAATTCGACTATTTGGTTAAAAATGAAACTAAATTATTGAAAAAATATTTTTTATGTTTAAGAATTCAACTACTTACTAGAAACTTTAACTACTTTGTTAAAAATTGATTTTTTTGTTTAGAGATTGCTCTCTTTGGTTAAAATTAACTTTTTAATTTTTTGTTGGAAAAATTTTTTTTTTAGTTCAAAATGTATCTTTTTTAGTTTGAAGTCAAACTATTTGTTTCAAAATCAATCTTTTTTTTTCAAAATTCAACTACTTGCTAAAAAGTTGAATTGCTTTGTTAAAAATTAATTTTTTTTTGGATAAGGATTCATCTCTTCAACTTCATTAAAAATTGATGTATTTTCTTGCTATCTCATTTTTGCGGTGGGAAATTAATTATCTCTTCTAAAAAATCAACTTTTTGGTGAATTTTTTTTGAAGATTCATCACTTTAGTTGAAAATTAATCTCTTTCATTAAAATTGTAACTATTTCAATGAAAATTTGTTTTATTTTTGATAATTAATTTTCTTTGCCAAAAATGTAAGTATAGCAGTTTTGACTAAATATATGTATTATTTTTTCGTGATTTTTTTTTTTGAAGATTCATCACTTTATTGAAAATTCGTCTCTCTTATTAAAATTTTAACTATTTTAATAAAGTAAGTTTTGTTTTTCAGAATTAATTTCCCTTGTCAAAAATGTAACTATTGCAGTTTTGATAAAAATAAATATATATACATATTTTTTTTGGTGAAGGTTCATAATTTTAGTTGAAAATTTATCTCTTCAGTTGAATGTTTAACTATTGCAAAAAATAATTTTTTTTAGTTTAAAATTAAACTATTTTGTTAAAAATTCTTTTTGTTGTCGTTGTTAAAAACTATTTTTTTCATTTCAAATTTAACTATTCCAGTTTTTGTTAAAAATTTATATTTTTTATAAAAAAATACAACTATTTGGTTGAAAATTCACGTATTTTTTTGACAGTTCGTCTTTTGATAAAAAATTTATCGTTTTGGTTATATTTTTGGTCATCTTATTTGTTAAAAATTATTTTTGTAGGTTAAAAATTCAATTATTTGGTGAAAAATTCAATTATTTTGTTATAAGGTTAATTATTTGTTGAAAATTCTACTTTTTGTCTGAAGATTAACCTATTTTGCTCAAAATACGTTGTTTCTGTTGAGAATTAATTTTCTTCATCGATACTCCCTTTTTGGTTTGAAAAATAAGCTTTCGTGGTTGAAAATTCATGTATTTGTTTAAAATTTGTATTATTTTGTAATAAATCAAACTTCTGGTGGGTAATTAATTATTTTTGGTTAAAAATGCAAAATGTTCATTTAAAAATTAATCTGTTTTGGTTGAAAATTAACTTTTTTGTTGAAAATTCTTTTTTTTAGTTAGAGATTAAACTACTTTGTTCGAAAATTCAAGTTTTTTGTTGCAAATCAAACTATTTCTTTAAAAACTTAACTAATTTGTTAGAAATTATTTTTCTTTGTTAAAAATTCATGTATTTGTTTAAAATTCGTATTGTTTGGTAACAAATAAAACTTCTGGTGGGTCATTAATTATTTTTGGTTAAAAACGCAATTGTTTATTTAAAAATTAATCTGTTTTGGCTAAAAATTAACTTTTTTGTTTAACATTAATATTTTTAGTTGATGATTAAACTACTTTATTAAAAAATTAAAATTTGTTGTTGCAAATTAAACTATTTCTTTGAAAACTCAACTAATTTATTAGAAATTATATCTATTTGTTAAAAAATTAATTTTTCTATCTAAAAATAAAGCTGTTCGATATTGGATAAAAAATTTTGCCTTTATAGCTTAAAAATTCAACGATTTAGTAAAAAATTTATATATTTTCTCGCAAATTTGTCTATATGTGTACACAATTAATCTTTTTTCGTTGAAAATTTGTCTTTCTTGATTGAAAATGGACTTTTTTGTTGAAAATTCTTTTTTTTTTTGCTTGAAAGTCAACTATTTTTTAAAATATTTGACTTTTAGAATAAATGTTTAATTATATTAAAAGAATTTTTCTATCTGCGTAAAAAATTAATCTCGTTTGTTGAACTTATCTATTTGGTTGAGAATTAAATTATTTTTTAAAAATTTGTTCTTTTTGTTTAATCCAAATGGTTGATGATTTTTTTTTATTGAAACCTAATTTTTTATCATGTAAAATTCATATTTATTTATTAAAAATTTATCTCTATCACCTGAAAATCACCTTTTTTTCGAAAATTCATCTGTCATCTAAACAACTGATCATTTTGGTTTAAAAATTCAACTGTTTGGTTCAAAATGCAACTTTATCATTTTTTTTAGTGTCAATAATATTGTTCTTTAATGTACCGAAATGGATTTAAATTTTATTTTTTTTATCAGAGAAACGTTACGTATTACAAATTCTTTGCGACCCGCTTCCAATCCGAGACTATGCGTCGTTAGGGCGCAAATTTGGATGCACCCTTACTAGATAAATGTTCGAGGTCTAAACTGGGTAAACAATATGTGATTGTTTTTTTGTTGGACATGGGACTATAGATAAGATGATAAAGTTTGTTGGTGAAATCATTAGAAGTTCACCCTCCGGAGATATAGTTTTACTTTGACGTGAAGTAAAAAATTGGTTACTTGGTTGGTGATGTAACAAGACTCCTGCTCCTTATGGGAGAAGATAACTCTGCCCTCGTTAAATTCATTGACACAGGAAAAAGTTGAAGCGAAGCGACCCTCGATGAATTTAATGAGCAGCGAACAAGGATGTTCAAAGCTCGTGTCTCGACCTCTCAGAAGAAATTTCTTCCTTCCTGTTAGGCACCCACCTCTTATCTCAAATCCAACCTGCTCTCTGCTAAAAATAATGTAATCCTTCGCAGAAAAATCAAGTCTTTTATCATCCGAAAAGCAGGAGGCAGGTTCTCAAAATAAAACTTCAATTTCAAAAGCATATTTTTTTTTATAAATTTGTAATAATCTTCGAATTCATTCAGTCATCTTGTCCACATTTTTTAGTAGAGCGATTGAGCGATTGAGGACAAAAAGTAAGATAAAAAAAAATTAGCCAGTTTCGGGAAATGAAGTGTAGAAATTTACAATCTTAGAGTGACAGGAACCTAAAACTAAAACAGGCTCGGTTGCAGATCACGATACAAAGTTGTGCAACTTTTAAGTTTAAACAACAAATAAAAACTTACTCCCGAGATCCTTAATTGCTGAATTGGGAGAAAATGAGTTTGATCAGAAAAAGTGAATCAATTCTGAGTAAATAATTCAAGAATTGAAAGTTTTAAATTTTATGGCTTTCAACAATTATCTTTGGATAACGACTAAAAATCAATTTTTGAATTTTTAGAAATAATAAAGGATTGCTTCCGAGATAATTTGAAACTAACAAGAACCTAAAATTAAAATAGGCTTGGTTGCAGATCACAATAAAATGTGCTATTTTTAGTGGAAACAAAAAATAAAAACTTACTCCCGAAATAATGAGTTGCTAAATTGGAAGAAAAAGAGTTGGAACAGAAAAAGTGAACAAATTTCGCGTGAATAATTCAAGAATTGAATGTTTTAAAATTGTATGGCTTTTAAAAATCGTCTTTGGATGACGAATAGAAATCTATGTTTGAATTTTTAAAAATAATAAGAGATTGCTTCCGGGATCATTTTAAAGTAACAAGAACCTAAAACTAAAATAGGCTTGGTTGCTGATCACGATAAAATGTGCAATTTTCAGTTTAAACAAAAAATAAAAACTAACTCCCGAGATCTTGAATTGCTGAATTGGAAGTAAATGAGTTTGATTAAAAAAAGTGAACCAATTCCGATTAAATAATTCAAGAATTGAAAGTTTTAAACTTTATGGCTTTTAACAATTATCTTTGAATAACGACTAAAAATCAATTTTTGAATTTTTAGAAATAATAAAAGATTGCTTCTGAGATAATCTTAAACTAACAAGAACCTAAAATTAAAATAGGTTTGGTTGTAGATCACAATAAAATGTGCCATTTTTAGTTTAAACAAAAAATAAAAACTTACTCCCGAAATATTGAGTTGCTAAATTGGAAGAAAAAGAGTTAGAACAGAAAAAGTGAACAAATTTCGCGTGAATAATTCAAGAATTGAATGTTTTAAAATTGTATGGCTTTTAGATATCGTCTTTGGATGACGAATAGAAACCTATGTTTGAATTTGCTTGGTTGCAGATCACGATAAAATGTGCAATTTTTAGTTTAAACAAAAAATAAAAACTTGCTCCCGAAATATTGAGTTGCTTTATTAAAAGAAAATGAGTTTGATTAAAAAAAGTAAACCAATTCCGAGTAAATAATTCAAGAACTGGAAGTTTCAAATTTTATAAGTTTTAAGAATCGTCTTTGGATAACGAATGAAAATATATTTTTGAATTTTTAAAAATAATAAAAGATTGCTTCCGAGATAATTTTAAAGTGACAAGAACCTAAAATTAAAATAGGCTTGGTTGCAGATCACAATAAAATGTGCAACTTTTAAGTTTAAACAAAAAATAAAAACTTACTTCCGAGATCTTGAATTGCTAAATTGGGAAAAAATGAATTTGATCAGAAAAAGTAACTAAATTTCGAGTAAATAATTCAAGAATTTAAAGTTTTAAAATATATGGCTTTTAACATTGTCTTTGGATAACAAATGAAGATCTATTTCTGAATTTTTGAAAATAATAAAAGATTGCTTTCGAGATAATTGTAAATTGACAAGAAGCTAAAACTAAAATAGGCTTGGTTGCAGATTACGATGAAATGTGCAATTTTCAGTTTGAACAAAAAATAAAAACTTACTTTGAGATATTTAGTTGCTAAATTGGAAGAAAATGAGTTTGATTAAAAAAAGTGAACCAATTCCCAGTAAATAATTCAAGAAGTGGAAGTTTAAAATTTTATGGGTTTTAACAATCGTCTTTTGATGACGAAAAAAAATCTATTTTCGAATTTTTTAAAATAATAAAAGATTGCTTCCGAGATAATTTTGAAGTGACAAGAACCTAAAATTAAAATAAGCTTGGTTGCAGATCACAATAAAATGTGCAATTTTCAGTTTAAACAAAAAATTGAAAGTTACTCCCGAGATCTTGAATTGCTGAATTGGGAAAAAATGAGTTTGTTCAAAGAAAGTAAACAAATTTCGAGTAAATGATTCAAGAATTGAAAGTTTCAAATTTCATGGCTTTTAACAATTGTCTTTGGATAACGAATAGAAACCTATTTTTGAATTTTTTGAAATAATGAAAGATTGCTTTCGGGAAAATTTTAAAATAACAATAACCTAAAATTGAAATAGGCTTGATTGCAGATCCCAATAAAATGTGCAATTTCCAGTATAAACAAAAAATAAAAACTTACTTCCAAAATATTAAGTTGCTAAATTAGAATAAAATGAGTTTGATTAAAAAAAGTGAAACAATTTCAAGTAAATAATTCAAAAATTGGAAGTTTAAAATTTTACGGGTTTTAACAATCGTTTTTAGATGACGAATAAAAATCTATTTTTGAATTTTTTCAAATAATAAAAGATTGCTTCCAAGATAATTTCAAAGTAACAAGAGCCTAAAATTAAAATAGGCTTGGTTGCAGATCACAATCAAAAGTGCAATTTACAATTTAAACAAAAAACCAATATTCACTTCCGGGATATTGAGTTGCTAAATTGAAACAAAATGAGTTTGAATAAAAAAAGTGAACCAATTTTAAGTAAATAATTTAAGAATTGGAAGTTTTGAATTTTATGAGTTATAACAATCGTCTTTGGATGACGACAAAAATCTATTTTTAAATTTTTTCAAATAATAAAAGACTGCTTCCGAAATAATTTTAAAGTGCCAAAAACAAAAATTAAAAATAGACTTGGTTGCCGATCACAATAAAATGTGCGATTTTAAGTTAAAAACAAAACTAACTTCGGAGATTTTGAGTTGCTAAATTGGAAGAAAATGTGTTTGATTAGAAAAAGTTAACCAATGCCGAGTGAATAATTCAAGAATTAAAAGTTTCAAATATTATGGCTTTTAACAATCGTCAATGGACAGCGACTAAAATTTATTTTTCAATTTAAAAAATAATAAGAACTGGTTTCAGAGACAATTTGAAAGTGACAGAAACTTAAAATTGGAAGAGGCTCGGTTGCGGATTACAATTAAAAGTGCAATTATAAGATTAAACAAAAAATAAAATTTACTCCTGATATATTGACTTACTTAATTGGAAGAAAAAACATATACTGAATTTCATATATGTTTTTTATGATTTTTTATAACGATTTTTTCAGATCCGCAAAAAATTATATGAAATTCATAATAGGAAAATCATGAATTTCCTATAATATGTTTTTGTAATTTACTGCATAAACTTTTCTAGAATCGCAAAAAAATTATGAGAAAATCTATATTTGACCTATACTAATTTACTAACAACATGTTTTGTGATTTTCTTTGACTTTTTCAGAATCGCAAAAAAGTTATAAGAAATTCATTATAGGAAAATCATTATAGTAGTCCTGTACTTATACGAATTTTCAAATAAGATGATTAAATTTTAACCAAAAAAAAAAGGAATATTTAATTGATCACACGAATTTGCAAATAAATAATTGAATTTTCAAATAAAAAATCAATATTAAATTAGAATTGAAAAAACTTAATTTGTAGTAAAAAAATAATTATCAACAAAAAAAACGAAATTTCAACAAATTAGTCAAATTTTCAACCAAAAATAACATTTGAAAAAAAATGATTTCAATTGTTCTTTCTCATTTTTAAACTTTTAATCAAAAAGACGAATTTTCTGTAAAACAATTGAATTTTCCAACAAAAGGACGATTTTTTTAGAAGAGTTGAATTTTCATTTAAAAAATGAATTTTCAACGAAAAATGTAATAGTTGATATTTCAACGAAATAGTTAAATTTTCAATGAAATAATTATAATTTTAACAAACTGATTAAATTTTCAACCAAATCTCTGAATTTTCAACCTACGAAGATAAATTTACAAAAAAATGTAACAGTTGACATTTGAACCAAAAAAGATAAAAATGTACCAAAAAAGATAAATTTTGATACCAAAAAGACGAATTTTTAATCAAGGAAATTAGTTTTATACAAAAAGACAAATTCTCAACACATAACACGTTTTCGCAGTTAAAAAAGATCAATTTTAAGGCAATAATAAAAAAGTTAAAATCTTAGAAAAAAATCCTTTATAAAAAAAAAATTTTAACCGAAGAGATAAATTTTTGGACCAAAAATACAATATTTTTTTGCAAATGAAGATATTTCAGTCAGAAAGGAAAAAAACAGTTCATCCAAATATTTCAACTTTTAAGGATTGAAATAATAAATCGTCAACCAAAAAAAGTAGTTCAAATTTCAAATAAGTCGTTGAATTCATAATAAAAAATTCGATAGCTAATATTTTAACAGAAAACGATTTTTATTTGGAACAAGAAACACTTAAATTCAACTAAAGAAGAGAAATTTTTCAACAAAAAAAGATTTTTTAGTCAATAAAGAAAGAAATTTCAGCCAAAATTTAGAATTATTCTTCCCAAAAAACGGATTATCAACAAAATACATTTACTGCACAATTAAAAAAATTAATTTTCAACTATGACAAAAATTTCAACAAAATAGTTTAATTTTTAAGCAAAAAAATGAATTTTTTACAAAGAGGATTAACATTCCACTACAACAAAAGAATTTTTAACAAAATGCATGAATTTACAATTAAAAAATTAAATTTTTAACTGAAAAAGATGAATTTTCAACCAAAAAAAATGAATTTTCAACAAAGTATTTACATTGTTATCAAAAGAAGTAAATTTTCAACTATAATGAAGAAGCTTGAAAAAATTTATTTTGAACCAAACAGTTGAATTTTCGACCCAAAAGATAAATTTTTGATCATAAATATTTACTCTCTACAAAATAGACAAATTTTTGAAAAAAAGATAAATTTAAAAAAACTTGAATACGTATATTTTCAATTAAGAAAATTAATTTTTAACAAAAAAAAGATGATTTAATTTCAAAGTAAAAAAGATAAATTTTCAACCAAAAATGGAATAGTTGAATTTTTCCTCAAAAATTAGTTTTTAACCAATTGAAAACAAATTCATACCATAATAGTTCAATTTTCATCAAGATAGTTTAAAATTTCAGATAAAAAAGATAAGTTTTTTCAGTCGATAAAAAAAGAAAACGTGATGAGAAATTTTTTAATTTTTGTGCCAAAAAGACAAATTTTCTACAAAATAGTTTAATTTTCAATACAAAAGATGAAATTTGTACTAAGTGGATTAATATTCTACTACAAAAGATGAATTCTCAAAAAATGCGTGAATTTTCAACTTAAAGAGATAGATTTTTCACCAAACTCGAAATAGTCAAATTTTTATTAACAAGAATTAATTTTAAACGAAAAAGAAAATTTTTTACCCAAATAGTTACATTTTCAACTAAAGAGCATAAATTTTCAATCAAAGACAAAGTAGTTAAAGTTTTATTTAAAGAAATTAATGTTAAATCAAAATAGAGAAAGAATTCCTGACAAAATAGTAACATTGTTGAGCAAAAAAAAAGAATTTTTAACTATTATGAAGAAGCTTCAGTAAAAAAATTAATTTTTAACTAAACAGTTGAATTTTTGACCCTAAAAATAAATTTTTTATCATAAATATTAATTTTATACCAAAAAAACTATTTTTCGAATTAAATTCATAAATTTCCACCCAAATAGTTACATCTTTAACTTAAGAAGATAAATTTTTAACCAAACAAGAAGTAGTGAAATTTTAATCACAAAAAATTATAGACAAAAAATAATTTCAACAAAATAGTTGAATTTTCAACGACATAATTGAAAATCCCCGATCAAAAAAGATTAGTTTTCAATTAATTCTATTGTAAGAAATTCGTTATACGAAAATCATTAAAGGCCTATACTGAAATACCAAAAATATGTTCTCGTGTTTTTCTATAATGATTTTTTCAGAATCGTGAATAAAATTATTAAAAAATCATTACAGAAGTATACTAAATTTCCTAGAATATGTTTTTGTGATTCTCTATGGTGATATTTACAGAATTAAGAAAAAATTACAGAAAATTCATCACAGAAAAATTATTATAGACCTATAATGTATTTCCTATATCATGTTTTCGCGATTTCCTATAATGATTTTTCCAGAGTCGTAAGAAAATTATAAGAAAATCATTATAGAAGTATACTGAATTTCGTATAACATGTTTTTGTGCTTTTCTGTAATGATTTTCACATAAGTGATAAAAAAATATAAAAAGTTTATTATAGATCATTATAGACCTATACTGAATTTACTGTAATGTGTTTTCGTAATTTTCTATAATGATTTTTCCAGAATCGCGAAAAAATTACAGGTTTATCAGTACATACCTATCCTAAATATCCTCTAATATATATCTTCGTAATTTTTGATAATGATTTTTCCAGAATCGCAAGAAAATTATACAAAAATCATTATGGAAGTATACTAAAATTCCTATAATATGTTTTCGTGATTTTCTATAATGATTTTTACAGAACTGAGAAAAAATTACAGAAAGTTCATCACAGGAAAATCATTATAGATCTATACTGTTATTTCCTATAACATGTTTTTGCGATTCTCTATTATGATTTATCCAGAGTCGTGAAAAAATTATAAGAAAATCATTATAAAAGTATAGTGAATTTCGTATAATACGTTTTGTAATTTTATATAATGATTTTTCTATAATCGCGAAAAAATGAAAGGTTCATCAGTATATACCTATCCTAAATATCCTCTAATATATTTTCGTAATTTTGTATAATGATTTTTCCAGAATCGCAAAAAGATTATACAAAAATCATCATAGACGTATACTAAATATTGTATCATAATGTTTCCGTCATTTTCTATAATGATTTTTACAGAATTGAAAAAAAATCACAAGAATTTTATCACAGAAAAATCATTATAGACCTATACTGTATTTTCTATAATATTGTTTCGCGATTTTCTATAATGATTTTTTCAGAGTCGCAAAAAAATTATAAGAATATCATTATAGAAGTATATTAAATTTCGTATAATTTTTTTTTGTAATTTTTTACAATCATTTTTCCAGAATCGCGACAAAATTATAAGTCTATCAGTATAGACCTATCCTAAATATCACCTTATATATTTTCGTAATTTTTTATCATGATTTTTTCAGAATCGCAAAAAAATTATACAAAAATTATCATAGAAGTATACTAAATTTTCTATAATATGTCTCCCTAATTTTCTATAACGATTTTTACAGAATTGAGAAAAATTACAAAAAGTTCATCACAGGAAAATCATTATAAACCTGTACTGTATTTTCCATAATATTTTTTCGCGATTTTCTATAATAATTTTTTTAGAGTCGTGAAAAAATTATAAGAATATCATTATAAAAGTATACTAAATTTTGCATAATATGTTATTGTGATTTTCTATAATGATTTTCACAGGATTGCGAAAAAATTATAGAAAGTTCATTATAGAAAATTCATTATAGACTTACAATGGATTTCCTATAATATGTCCTCGTGATTTCCTACAATGATTTTTTTTCAGAATCGCGAAAAAATTATAAAAAATTCATCACAAGAAAATAATTCTGGACCTATACTGAATTCCCTGTAATATGTTTTCGTAACTTTCTATAATGAGTTTTACAGAACTAAGAAAAAATCACAGTAAGTTCATCACAGGAAAATCATTATAGACCCATACTGTACTTCCTATAATATGTTCCCGCGATTTTCTATAATGATTTTTCCAGAGTTATGAAAAAATTATAAGAAAATCTTTATAGAAGTATACTGAATTTCGTATAATATGTTTTCGTAATTTTCTATAATCATTTTTCCAGAATCGCGACAAAATTATAAGTTTATCAGTATGGACTATCCTAAATATTCTCTAATATATTTTCGTGATTTTTTATAATAATTTTGCCAGAATCACGAAAAAATTATACAAAAATTATTATAAAAGTATACTAAACTTTCTATAATATGTTTTCGTGCTTTTCTCTAATGATTTTTACAGAAATGAGAAAAAATTACAGGAAGTTCATCACAGAAAAAGCATTAGAAACCTATGCTGAATTTCGTATAATACGTTCTCGTGTTTTTGTATAATGATTTTTTCAGAATCACAAATAAAATTATAAAAAATCATTATAAGGGTATACTGAATTGCGTATAATATGTTTTTTTTGATTTTGTATAATGATTTTTACAGATTTGCGAATAAATTATAGGCAGTTTATTGTAGGAAAATCGTTAAAGGCCTATACTGAATTTCCTAATATATGCCCTCGCGATTTTCTAGAATGATTTTTCTAGAGTCGTAAAAAAATTATAAAAAAATCATTAGTTCATTATAAAAAGTTTATTATGCAAAAACTTATTATAAACTTATACTGGATTTCCTATAATATGTCCTTGTGATTCCTACAATAATTTTTTTTAATCTCGGAAAAATTATAAAAAATTCATTACAAGAAAATAATTATAGACCTATGCTGAATTTCCTATTATATGTTCTGGTGATTTTCTGTAATGATTTTTCCAGAGTCGTGAAAAAATTATAAGAAAATCACTATAGAAGTATACTGATTTTTGTATAATACGGTTTTGTGATTTTTTATAATGATTTTTTTACAGAATTGCGAAAAAATTATAGAGAGCTTTTTATGAAAAGTTTATTATAGAAAATTCATTATAAACCTATACTGAATTTCCTATAATATGTTTTCGTAATCTTCTATAATGATTTTTCCAGAATCGCGACAGAATTATACGTTCATTAGTATAGACCCTATCCTAAATATCCTCTAATATATAATTGTAATATTTAATAATGATTTTACCAGAATCGCGAAAAAATTATACAAAAATCACCATCCAAGTATACTAAATTTCCTATAGTATGTCTTCGTGAATTTCTATAATGATTTTTAAAGAATTGAGAAAACATTACAAGGAGTTCATCACGGGAAAATCATTATAGACCTATACTAAATTTCGTATAATATGTTTTTGTGATTTTGTATGAAGATTTTTACAGAATTTCGAACAAATAATAGGATGTTCATTGTAAGAAAATCATTAAAGACCTATACTGAGTTTCCTGTTATATGTTTTCGCAATTTTCTATAAAGAATTTTCCAGAATCGCGAAAAATTATACGAAAACCATTAT
>JAUELO010000096.1:2643717-2654176 GCA_032357855.1 Amphibolips quercusostensackenii | reverse complement strand
TGCCTTGCCAGGCATTATCCATTTACATTTATTTACCATTTCCCAAATTATTTCCCATTTCTTTTAAATTTATTCTTTAAATGTGGATAACAAAAATTTAGAAGTTAGTCCTGGCTTGGTCGCATCATCCGCGCAGAGCATGCCCTTAATGATATATTTTTGTGGCATGTTTATGTGTTAGAATCAAAGCTTGAAGCTTAATTAACAATATTTATTGATACAGAGCGTTTTCTCTTCATTATTTATAAATATTTTAAAACTTTTTATAGGACATTACATTTTCTAACAATAGATAATTGCAAAATTGTTGTTTTAAGTTAAAGGTTGTGTTTCTTTGTTTATTTTGATTTGTTAAGTTTTTAAATTCAAGTTATTGTTAATAATAAATTAAAAAAAGATTGTTAATTATTAGTTATTGAAAAGCACATTAATTTTATTTTTTTGTTAAAAAGTCTTTCGGAAAATATTTCATTTGTATGATTAATGTATGTAAAAATTCTGTACTTTTTTGTCATCACATGTCAGGTTCATAATCATAGCTTCATCTATTATTTACTCAATAAATTTATTTTCATTGCAAGTATGCTAATGATAAATTATAATTATCGAGAATTGAGTATTCTGTCATGCCCAAGAGCAATGCCAGAAACTATTATCTATTGATGGATAGAGGTGTTAACATCGTATCTTTCACCACGCCTGATAAATATGTTTAATACGGCTAACTAATTTCGTAATATTTTCTTCTATAAAAATATTTAATTAAATAGGTAAGCTTAATTTCAAAAAGCAAATGTATTATTATTAATAAAAACTGATGCAGTTAAATGCTGTTCAATATTTTCCTATCTACTGTAGGTTGGTTTCCTCTAAATAGTGTTACGATTTTTAAAAAATATTGTCGATGGAAAATGAAGTTTACTTTTTAAGTAAAATTTATAGTTTGCTAACCTAATATCATAAGAGTATTAAAAATGAACTTCAATGTATATTCAAAAGCTTATTCTTCAGTCTATAAATTATCAAAATTTCTATTTATACCTCACAGGCTTCACAGTCACTTTCTTATTTGATTGAAAAGTCCAGTATTAAATTTTTAGTTTAGAATTTATATATTTTTTTCTTAAAATAATATTTTTGTTTTAAAAACGAATTATTTGAATAAAAATTCAATATTTTTGTTAAAAAGTCATATTTCTCGGTTCTGAATTTAACTATTTTATGAAGCAATCATCCTCTGCTCAATAATAAATCTACTTGTGTAGATTCTTTTCCTTTCTGGTTAAAAGTGTGATTGTCTTGTAAAAAAATAACTTTTTTTGTTAAAAATTTCAATTTTCGGCTAAAAATTCAATACTTTGATAGCAAGTTTAACTAATTGGTTACAAATTTACGTATTTTTTTTTTAATTCGCTCATTTTTTCGATTAAAGATTCACAGTTTTAGTTGAAAATTCATCTTTGTTTGTAAAAAAATAATTACTTATATTAAAAATTAAACTTTTTTGATAAAAAATTTAACCTATTGGTTGAAAATTAAAGTTTTTGTTAAAAATTTATATTCTTGTGTTAAAACTTCAACATCAACATTTTGTAAAAAAAATTTTATTTAGTACAAAATTAAACTGTTTTGTAGAAAATTTGGTTTTTTTAGTTTAAAAATTCAACTATCTAATTAAAAATATTTAAAAACGGAAAAAAATATAAATTGAAAATTAATCAAATAAAATTTGGACTAACATCACATTCACTGTTTCAACTATTTATTCCCAAATTTATTGCAACTTCGTCTTTTTTGGCATAAAAAAATAATCTTATTAGAAGTAAATTTACCTGTTTGGTTAAAAATTTATATATTTTGTTGAAAATTTGTTTTATCTGGTAAAAAAAATCTTTTTGATCAAAAATTATACTACTTGATTGAAAATCGAAATACTTCGTTAAAAACTCATTTTATTAGTATAAGATTGAAGTATCTTGTTCAAAAATAACTTTTTTTTATTAAAAATTAATTTTTTAACTTCAAATTTAGCTATCCCATTTTTAATGTAAAATTTTTCGTTTTTTTGTTAAAAATTTAACTATTAAAATAAAAATGTATCTATTTTGTTGTAATTTCGTATTTTTGACTAGTTGTTTAAAATTTGACCTTTTGTTAAAAATTCATATTGTTAGGATGAAAGTTTAACGTTTTTGTACCAAATTCATCTTTTTTATTTCAAAATTCAACTGTTTTGTTAAAAATTCGTCTTTTTAGGATAAAAAATCTAATATTTTGATAGAAAATTTTAATATTTAGTTGAAAATTATCTTTGTTGACTGAAAATTAATATTTTTGGTTAAAAATTAATTTTTGATTAATTAGTTATCAACCATCTAAATTTAATCGAATTGTTAAATACAAAAAAATCAAACTTGAACAAAAAACAGTTGCATTTTGAAGTGAATAGTTGAATTTTCAAGCCAAGAAGACGAATTTTTTAGGACAATTTTTCAACAAAACTGTTGAATTTTCAAACAAGATAGATTAATTTATGAACCGAACAGATTGGTTTGGTTCATAATTAATCTATCTTGTTTGAGGATTTAACAGCTTTGTTGAAAAATTTTCCTGGAAAATTCGTCTTCTTGACTTGGGAATTCAACTATTTTGTTCGAAATGCAACTATGTTTTGTTCAAGTTCAATTTTTTAAAATTAAGAGCTCGATCAATTAGTTAAAAATTTATCTTTGTGGGTTAAAAATTCAACTTCTTTGTCACAAATTTGTCCCTTTCGCTTGAAATTTCAACTATTTGGTTTTAAATGCAACTGTTTGGTTGATTAATAATTATTTTTTAAATTAAACTCTTTGGTCGAAAAAATATCTTTTTAGGTTAAAAATTTAAAGATTTTATTAAAAAGTGAAATGTTTTTTCAATTCCACTGTTTTTTTGAAAATTTGTTTTTTTTTAGATAGGAAGTGTGTTTCCTTTTGGATTGAAAATTAATATTTTTTTGTATAAAGGTTTTGGGTTTAAAATCAATCTTTTTTATTTAAAAATTCTAACATTTGTTTCAAAATTCATCTTTCTTGGTTGAAATTTCATCTTCCTGGGCTTAAAAGTCCACTATTTTCTATCAAAAATTAGGATTAAATCAAAATTGCTACTTTTAACTGAAATTTTTTTTAAAAATTCGTTACGATGAAACATGAAAATGTTTCCCTAAATTTTATCAATTCTCTTTAACAATACTGACTTTTAGGCTTTAGATAATTAGTGAGCATTCTTAAATCTCGTTAAACTGCAAAATATAAAAAAATTTTAAATCAAGAGTTTAAAAATTTTTGTTAAAAAAATATAAATGCATGCCCTACAACATTAATATTATATAAGAATTGTAACTTTTACCTTAAAAAAAAAAGCAAAAAAGAAAACTCTAAATAGCTACTGTTAAATAAACCATTTTTACCTCAAATATTTGTTAATAAAGTTTGCTTCAAATTCTTAACCAAAATTAGGTACGAAGTATAATAGGAACAGCTTCCTTGACTTTAAAAATTATTTTTAACAATGCTAATTTTTGAACTCGAGATAACTACTCTACATCCTTAAGCAGTTTATATTAAATTCAATATGGTACCAATACATTAATTTTTGTTTAACCTTGTTTAAAGTTTGTTTATCAGATAAAATCGAACACTAAATTTCCACTTAAAACGGGGAAGGGGGTGTTTGTATCTGTAACCTTACTGTGGGGACTGGGGTAGTAAGCTCTTCGCAATGATCTGTGAAGCAGAAGGCAAGGAGTGGAAAAAAGTTTCAAAATATTGTGACTTAGTTTTTGAACAGCCCCTTAATTCAAATGCGAAGCACGAAAGAAAACGAGATTTGATGATGCTACACAAATGATAACATAAAACTGAAATGGAATATTCATGAGAAGAGAAATCAATAGACGAAAAGAGAAGAATAGAGTTGATTCTATAAATAATTTACTGATGAAGCACTTCTAAAAGTAGAATTTTCTAAATATAAGAGGGTCTTTAATTTTATTAAGGGGAATTAAAAGCAGTATGCAACAATGAAAAATCAATATTCCTCTATCCCCGGTTCCCGTGATGAAGAGTGAAGCTCTCTGACAAGGAGATGTTTAGAGTTTAGATTCTTTTAAATGTCATAAATTTTCTAAATTATTTACCAATGTTTACTTACTCAATTTTTTTGTAAAATTATGTGAACATATAAAGGGAAATAATAAGAGTGAAAGTTAGTGAAGTGAGGAGAGGAGAAATAAGGATGAGGCAAATAAAAGAAGGAGAAATTATATTAGGGAAGTGAGGGGAAATAGGGGGTACGGGAAGTAAGGGGAAATAAGGGAAGGAGAAATAAGAGAAGTGAATAGAATTGAGGGAAAGTGGGGGAATAATTGGAAGAAAGGGATTGCAGTAAAGGAAAATTAGGGGAGGCAAAGCAGGCAGTGTTAAAAGAAATCAGGAATGGGAAAGTAAGAGGAAATGATGGAATGCAAAGTTGCAGAACTGAAGGAAATGAGGCAAGGGAAGTATACAAAATGAGGGGAAATTAAGGGTGGGAAAGTGAGAAAAAAAAACAAAATGTTAAAGTTGCAGAGTAAAGAAAAAAAGAGGGAAGGAAAGTACGGAAAATTATTAGAGTAGAAGTGAGGAGAAATAATGGGAAAGTAGGGGCAATGAGGTAGGAGAGTAGGCAAAGTAAGAGGAAATTAGGGGTGAAAAGTGACATGAAATTATGGAATGCAAAATTGCAGGAGTGAGGGAAAATTAAGGGTAAAGAAGTAAGGTAAATTAGTAGAAGGGAAGTGAGAAGAAAAAAGGAAGAAGTGTGAGGAGATGTGAGAGGGAAAGAGGGTAAGGAGAGCGAGGGAAAACAGGTGAGGAGAATTAGGGGAAGTAAGTAAAATTAAGTGAAAGTAGGAGAAACGATTGTAAAGAAAGAGTATGTAGTAAAGGGAATTGAGAGGAGTCAAAGTAGGTGAAGTGAGAGAAAATTAGGAGTGAAAAGTAAAAGGAAATGATTGAATGCAAAGTTGCAGAAGTGAGGGGAAATGAGAGGTGGCAAGTAGGGAAAATTTGTAAGGGGAGTGAAGGAGAAATAATGGAGAAATAGAAGCAGCGAGAGAAATAAGTAAAGGAGAAATATGAGGAGAGAAATGAGAGGAAAAAAGGGTACGGGAAGTGAGGGGAAATAAGGGTAGGAGAACTAGGGGGAGTGAGCAGAATTGAGAGGGAGTAAGGGAAATGATTTTAAGTGAGAGATTGCAGTAAAGAAAAATGAGGGTGGGGAAAATAGGCAATGTGAGAGAAAATCAGGTGTGCGGAAGTGAGAGGAAATGATGGAATGCAAATTTGCAGAAGTAATGGAAAATGAGAGGAAAGAAGTAGGGAAAATTAGTAGAGGGAATGAAGGAGAAATGAAGAAGAAGTAGAAGCAGCGAGGGAAATAACTTTAGGAGAAATGAGAGAAAGGTAAATGAGAAGAAAAGAGGGTACGAGAAGTGAGGGTAAATGAGGGTAGGAAAACTAGGGAAAGTGATTAGAATTAAGGAGAAGTAGGGGAAATGATTGGAAGTGAGGTATTTCAGTAAAGCGAAATGAGTGGAGGGGAAATAGGCAATGTGAGAGAAAATTAGGAGTGCAAAAGTGAGAGAAAATGATGAAATGCAAAGTTGCAGAAGTAAGGGGAAATGATGGGAAGGAGGTAGGAAAAATTAGTAGTTGGAAATTGAGGAGAAATAAGGGAAAATCGTGAGAATAAGTAAAAGGAAAAAAGGGTAAGGGATGTGAGGGGGAATGAGGGAAGTAGAACTAGAAGAAGCTAGTAAAATGGAGGGAAAGTAGGGCAAATAATGGGAGGTGAAGGACTTTAGTGAAGGAAAGTAAAAGGAGGACAATTAGGCAAAGTGAAAAGAGATGAGAATAAGTGAGGGATGTAGAAGAAATTAGTAGAAGCGAAGTAAGGAGAAATGAAGGAAAAGTGTGAGGAGAAATAGAAGAAAAAGAGGGTACGGGTTGTGAAAGAAATAGGGTGAGGAGAACTAGGTTAAGTAAGTAAAATTAAGAGAAAGCAGATTTAATGATTGGATGTAAGGTGAAGTAGTAAAGGGAAGTGAGGTGAAGGAAAGTAGGCAAAATAAGAGAAAATTAGAAGTAGGAAAGTGAGGGGAAATAATAGGATGTAAAATTACAGAAGTAAGGGAAAATAAGTAGAGGAAATGTTATAGTTGTGAGAGAAGATAACAAAAGAGGAAGTGAGAAGAAATGAGATAAGAAGAAGTGAAGAGTGGGGTTTGAGGAAAAATAAGGAGAGATATACTGAGGGAAATCATTGGAAGTGAGGGACGGTTGTAAAGGGAATTAAGGGAAGCGGTGGTAGAAAATTTAATGGGAAATAGAAGTGGGTGCTTGAGGAAAAATGATATGATAAAAATTTGAAGATGTGAAAGGGAATCAGGGAGAAGCAGGGGCAGCGAGGAAAATAAAGGACCGGGTGTAAGAAGAGATGAGAAGAAAAGTAATGGATAAGTGGAAAAATAAGAGGAGTATAACTGAAAGAAGTGAGAGGAGGAGAACAAGGGAAAGTGACTGGAATTGAAGGAAAGCAAAGGAAATGATTGAAAGTGATAAAGGGTTGTGAGGGAAAGTGAGAGGAGAGCTAGTAGGGTAATGAGGGTGAGTAGAGATAGGGAAGTGGCTTTGGCAGAAGCATGCTAGCTAAAGAAGTGAAGAGATGGGGAAGTGTAGGAGTTAGAAGTTATTTGAGGAAGAAGAAGTGATGAGTAAAGTGGCGGGAGGGGGAGTACGAAAGGAGAGAAAAAGTAGGAGAACGTAGGAAGAGTAGGAAGAGTAGGAGCAGTAGTGGGAGTAGGGAAAGGAAAGTATGGGAGAAAGAGATTTTAATGACTTAATTAAAGTCTTATAAAACCCTTTTTTAAACGCAGGGTACCTACTTTGACTCATTTATAACACTCGTTTTTAACATCAAAATTAGTTCCTTTCTTAAATTTTTAATTGTTGAAAATTCAAATGCTAAAAACTCAAATGTTGAAAATTGAAGATAATTAAATATTGAATTTTTAACACCTGAATTTTCGATATCGCTTAATTTTTATCAGTTGGAAGTTATATGGTTAAAAACTAAAAAAGATTGAAATGGAATTTTTAACAAATTTTTATTTTTAACTACATATTAAAAATAGAGTTTTGAACCATTGAAAACTGAAAACAATTGACAATTGGAGAAATTGAAGATTGAAGAAAATTAAACATTTGAGTTTTAACTTTTCAATTTTTAACAGTTCAAAATTATATATTTTTTCATTTCCATTAATTGAAATTAAAGAAAATTGAATATTGAAAAATTGTTTTCAAATTTTTTGAGTTTCTTCATATTTATTAAAATCGCTAAAACCCGTAGAACTAAGACAGTTGGATTTTCAACCTAAAAATATAAATTTTGAACGAAAAAGCTCATTTTCTGCCAAATTAATTATATTTTCAACCTGAAAATATACATTTATAACAAAAAAGTGATGTGAAATAAGTGATGTGAGATAAGGAAAGGAGAAATAAGGAAATGTAAGGGGAAGTGAGGAGAATGAAGCTAGGGAAAGTGATAGGAAATGAAGGGAGAGGTTGTTGAGGAAGCGAGGGAAAATGAGGGGAGAGGACGTAAGAGTAGTAATAGAAAAAGAGGAGAGAGAAAAAAGTAAAGAAATAGAGACAAAATGAGGGGAGAAAAGTAGAGAAAGTAAAGGAAGTACAGAAGAAATATTGAAGGGAAGTAGGGGGAGCAGGAGAAGCAGGGGAAGTAAGTGGATGTGAGGGTCGGTTGTAAGGAAAGTAAAGGGAGGCCTAGTAGTGTCGTGCGGTAGAGTAGGGAGGGAAAGCACTAGATAGGGAAAGAAAGGAGAGGGGGAAAGAAAGAAGAAAGAAGAAAGAAGTTGGGGAAAGGAGGATAAACGAAAATGATGCGAGGGGCGGCAAAGTAGAGGAGGGTAATAAGGGAGGCGAAGGAAAAGTTGTCGTAGGGGTGGGAAAGTATGGGAGGGGAGATTTTAACGACCTTATTACGTCTTAATAAGCTAGGAAATCCTTTTTCGTAGTGCGCGGCACCCACTTTAACTAATTTTTTTGTTGAATGATGATAAGATTTTTTTTAATCCCAATTTATTTTGGCTGGCATTCAGATACAAATTATACATTCTATGAAGATTATGAGCACTAGAGCAGAGTTATAACTACATATCTCGAGTGCCTGGGTTCTTGGATAATTCGGGTACTGAGAAGATGATACTTCACATTCGAGACTCGACTCCGCCCGGATTATCTGCATCTACTCTCGAAAATCCACAGCCAACCGCCATGTATTCAAATAACCGGATACAACTTAAACCCATGCCGAAAACCATTTCCAACAATTGCCTACATTTTCTACCTTCTTATTTGCAATCCTACTTCTCCAAAGCCACCTTAAAATTTATATTTTTCCCCATTTTTTTTATTTTGTTTCTTATGCACATATATTTTTGAGCAAACAGTAAATATCTCCTTGAAAAGTGATCCAATTATTTGAGAAAAATATTTATTGAAACCGATAACCAATCGTGGGAAACGCGATTTTTGTAATTAGGCTGGTTATTTCAAAATTCATTTTTTTAGGGAGAATTAAAGTCCAGTAATCCAGTTATTCAGGTGATTCAAGTAATTAACTTGTAATCCAAAGTAATAAAGATATTTCGGAGAAACTAACAAAGGGGATAAAAATAGTTTTCAACTTTTTTTTTCTGTTCAAAATTAATTTTTTCTACTAAAAATATAAATATTCCATTTTTGATTCAAAATTTATCTTTTATAATTGAAAATTTATGTATCTTGTTGAAAATTTAACTACTTAGTAAAAAATTAATCTTATTTGCAGAAAAGTCAACAATATTCATCAAAAATCATTTTTTGTTTGGAAATTCAGCTGCTTTATTGAAAATTCAACTGTTTTTGTTTAAAATTTAACTAGAGTTTAATTTATTTATTATTATCATTATATACATTAATAAATCATTATTATTTGATTATTATATTGTAGACATAATTATTGAATTAAACTGTCTTAGTTGAGGATTCGAACATTTTGTTGGAAATTTATTTTCAATGCTCAGCTCCAACAGTTCTTTATTTTAATTCAAAATATTTTTTTGTTGAAATATCAACTATTACATTTACTAAAACTAACATAGGTAATCCAAGTTGTTGACAACTATTTTGTTTGCTTTTTTGTTGAAAATTAATTTTCTTAACTGACAATATAACTATTCCATTTTTGGTTAAAAATTACTCTTTTTCAGTTGAAAATGTATGTGTTTTGGAGAAAATTTAATTACTTAGTAAAAAATTAATTTTTTTTTTAAATAGCACAGTTTTCCTAAAAATTCATTTTTTTGTTGAGTATTCAACTGTGTGGTTGAAAATGCAACTGTTTTTGGTTCAATTTTAAGTATTTGATGGAAAATTGATGTATTTTGTTGGAAATTTGTCTTTTTTGTAGAATATTAATTACTATTATCATTAATTATATTGTTAAATTATTATTTTATATATAATATTATAAAATAAATCTGTCTTAGTTGAGGATTCAAGCATTTTGTTGGATATTTATTTTTGTCGGTCAACTCCAACTGTTATTTATTTTAATAAAAAATATTTGTTGTTAAAAAACATCTTTTTAGGTAGAAAATTCAACTGCTTGTTTTGTAATCAAACTAATTTCTCAAACATTCTTTTTCTTGTTAAATATTTACAATTTTAGTTTAAAAAAATTTCTTCTTGTTGAAAATTTTTTTTAGCAATTATTTTAACTGGAAATTGAACTATTTTGTTTGAAAATTCAACTGGCTGGTTAAAAATTACCTTTTTTGTTGAAATATTATATTTTCGAGTTGCTAGTTCTACTGTTTTTTTGAAAACTCATCTTTCTGTCTTGAAAATTCAACATTGTGTTAAACAAATTTAACTTTTACTTTGCAAATTATTGTAATTTGTTAAAATTTCGTATTTTTGTGAAAAATTATTCTTTTTCGCTGAAAATTCATCTCTTTTGTTGACATTATCTCATTTCCTGCTCATTAGAGCCAAAGAAATAAAGATGGAGAAATGAAAAAAGTCAAAATCAAAACCATCCTCTCATTCTTTGTTTAATACTTGTTTTTCTGTTGTAAATTAATAGTATAACTAAAAATTTCATTAATCCATTTTTTATTATAAATTTTATATTTTTGAATTACAAATTCAACTATTTGGTTTAAAAATCATGTGTTTGGTTAAAAAATCATTTATTTTGTAAAAAAACCGTCTTTCCGATATAAAATTATCCGTTTTCTTGGAAATTTATTTTCTTTGTTGAAAATCCATTTTTTGGTTGAAATTTTTTTTCTAACTAAAACGTGAAA
>JAUELO010000096.1:2562910-2578172 GCA_032357855.1 Amphibolips quercusostensackenii | reverse complement strand
AATAAATTAATTTTCCACTAAACTGATGAATTTTCAACCAAAATGATGAATCTTTAACTAAAATACCATAATTTTAAACAAAGAAGATGAATTTTCAACTAAAATGATGAACCTTTAACTGGAATAGTTGAATTTGAATTTTCAACTAAAATGATGAACCTTTAACTGGAATAGTTGAATTTCCAACAAAATAGTTGAATTTTAAACGAAATAGTTAAATTTTCAAATTAAAAATATAAATTTTTAGCCGCATAGTTGAATTTTGAACTAAAAAAGATCAACTTTCAATTGAGAATGGAATAGTTAAATTTTCAGTTGAGAAAATTTATTTTTCACTAAACTGATGAATTTTCAACTAAAATTATGAATCTTTATCTAGAATATTTGCATTTTAAATTAAAAAATGAATTTTCAACTAAAATGACCAATCTATAACTGGAGTAGTTGAATTTTCAACAAAACAAGAAATAATTTTGTTATCACAAAAGACGATTTTCAAAACAATAAATAAATTTTGAACAAAACAGTTGAATTTTCAACTAAAAAAATACCAATTTTCAACCAAACAGTGTAATTTTAAGCTTGAAACGATCAATTTTCAATTGAAAATGGGACAGTTAACTTTTTAGGGAAGGAAATTAACCCTCAACTCAAATACAAAAAAAACGAATTTTTTACAAAAAAGTTCAATTCTCTACCAAAGAGATGAATTTTTAACTGAAATTACGAATTTTCAACAATAAATTAATTTTCAAGAGTTCAACATTCAACTAAAAAGTTAAATTTTCAACCAGAGTTACATTTACAACCAAAAAGATTAATTTTTAACAACAAAAGACGTTTTTCAACCAAATAAATGAATTATCAACGATACTTTTGATTTTTCAACTAAAAAATATAAGTCTTTAACAAAATAGTTGAACTTTGAACTAAAAAAGACAAATTTTCAACCAAAAACAAAATAGTTCAATTTTCAGTTAATAAAAATTAATTTTCCACCAAACTGATAAATTCTCAACTAAAATGATGAATCTTTAACTGGAATAGTTGAATTTTAAACAAAACAGATTAATTTTTAACTAAAGTGATAAACCGTTAACTGGAATAGTTGAATTTTCAGCGAAATGGTTGAAGTTTCAACTAAACAAGACCATTTTTCAACCAAATAGTTAAATTTTGAACTAAAAAAGATCAACTTTCAACTAAAAATGAAATAATGAATTTTCTACCAAAAAGACAATTTTCAAAAAAATAAATGAATTTCAAACGAAATAGTTAAATTTCCAACCAAAAAAGACCAATTTTCAAGCGACGAATTGAATTTTTAACTGAAAAAGGTCAATTTTCAACCACAAATAGAATAGTTAAATTTTCAGTAACAAAAAATTAGTTTTTCACCAAACTGATAAATTTTTAATCAAAAATGGAATAGTTAATTTTTCATTTAAAAAAATAATAATAATTTTTAACCGAAAAAGACTAAGATTTGAAAAATAATTACATTTTCAAAAGAAGTTATGAATTTTTAAATGAAATTATAGATATTCAACTAGAATGTTGGATTTTTGACCAAAAAATAAATTTTCAACCAGGAAGATTAGTTTCTACCAAAAGACGAATTTCAATCTAAAAAAGCTAAATTGTCAACCAGAAATTGAACAATTGAATTTCCAGATAAAAATGCAGAGTGTCTGCTAAATTTCGCCCATGAAATTCTCTCACAATTTCCTCATTTTTCTTGCTTATAAATATAAGATAAGGTCCCTCTTACGATAGAAGCATACATACAAATGCATAGTGGGTTGCGACGTGCGTAATTTCCAAACTGCAATATTAAAATTTATTTTTTCTATATATTTTTTTTTATTTTTTAAGAATTTTTAAGAATTTAAATTTTAAATAAGAAAAAAGTAGCGCAAGTAGCTTAAAGGGAAAATAAAAAAATATAAATTATAAGGAAATGAAATGCACTTTCCGCATAAAAAATAAAATTAAGGTCAATTCCCGGATTTTTTCCATTCCCGGATAATTCCTGGATTTCCTTAAATTCAGAAACAGTAGACATCGTGTTTAACATATGTCACTAAAGAATCTAATAATGTGGGAACGCTCTTTTGGACAAGAAGAAAACAACTCAAAATAATTAAAAATCGGATAATATCTTCTGCTTTCCATTTGGACAGACAGTTTTTATATTCAAAAACTGAACAAAATTAATCGTGTTAAAGAATTTTAATTATTTGCACATGTCTATACTCTCAATCTAATTTCTTTCTCACTTTTCTTATTAAAATTAAAAAATTATCTTCACGGAGCTTAGACAGTACTTAACGACTCAAAAAATGGCCAAATCGAGAAAATAATTAAACAAATTACTTACTTGAAAAGCGTTTTCTAAACCTAATAAGATTTTTTATCGCTTTATCAATGCTCGATTAAGAAATATGAGTGAACAGACAATTTATTTTCTTTGTATATAAATAGACAAACACGCTAAGTAAAACAAATAATTCATAAAATCCTATAATTGGTATATTTATAAGGATCGAATGAATTCCAAATCAGGCAGGTTCTACACATGAATTCGCAGATTTCTAATAATTTTTCCGAATTAAGAAAAAAAATGTCTGCTGAGTTTGTTTAAAAGTATAATAATAAGTCGATTTTCACAAAAAACCTACTTATATTTTGGGACATTTTTTTGTAGCCTTCTATAAGGAAGACATCCTGCAGAAAACTGAAGAAATATAAAAATTTTAACAGAAAATTTTGCGCACCTGTAAAAGTTCTACAAAAAATGCCTTTGCTTTTTTGTGATATCTTGCATGATTTACGAGAAAAATACAGAAGATTTTCTGCAGACCCCCAGTTTATATAATTTTTTCAAATACTTGAATTAGGTCAAAAAATATAGAATTTTAAAGAAAAAATTTGTGATTTTTTGAAAAATGGATGTCAGTATTAAAATATCCGTAACTTTATGCGGAAAAAAATTTTTCTCAAATCGAAAATATACGTTTTGCCTAAATTCCTTTTAAAAAACAACATATCTCGTCGCTGATAAATTCTGCTGATACATTCTTTTTTGAAAATTTTTGACACCCTTTGAAATGCTTTAAAATCACATAAAAAATTCTCTTATAATTAATTTTTTTTTTAATAAAAGATCATTAAAAATTTTCCCATAAATCTTAAGAAATTTTTGCTATTATTTTGAGATCATTCAGAATCCTTGAAAAGTTTCAAAATTTTATTTCGAAATCTTTAAAAATCTACATTTCGTTTTAAGATTTTTAAAACCTTTTCTAAATTTTAAATTAGTATTGAAATTTTTAAAAACTTGTAAACATCGTTAAAAATTATTTGAATTTTTCCTAAATTAAAAAAAATTGCCTTGATATCTCCCAGGTTTTTTTTGCTCTTTTGAATACATTGAAATTTTCTTTAAATATTAATTCTTAGAAATAAAACATTTTTTTTTAATTTGTCTAGGAATCTTGATAAAAAATTGCTATTCGCTTGAAACCTTCCTAAATTCATAAAAAGCTTCAAAATTTTATTTTTTTTAATCTTTAAACATTTCCATTTTGTTTTACGTTTTTTGAAATCTTTTTAAATATAAGATTATTTTTTAATTATTTCAAAACTTTTGAACTTTCTATATATTTTTTTAAATGATTCGAATTTATCCTAATTTTTTTTTTAATTTTGCTACATTTAAAAATTCATTTAAAATCTTTAAAATTCATTTTTGACAATTTTATAAATCTTTTAAATGTTTTTAAATCATATCAAATATTGTCATAAATTTCACATTTTCAATAAAAGATAATTTATAAATTTTCCAGGACTCTTAGGACAATTTTGCTATTATTTTTAAACTTTATGAATTGTTTAAGAAAATAGCATAATAAAAATTTTGTTATAAGATTTTTGAAATATTTAAAAATTTTATATTATTTTCCAATCAGTTCAAAACTTTTAAACCTTATAAATTTCTTTTAAAATGATTTTAATTTAGCCTAAATTATTATTTTTTTAATTCTGCAAAATTGAAAAAATGCCTGAAAATCATTCAAATTCTTTTTTAGCAATTTCGGAAATCTTCTGAAATGTTTTAAAATCATATTAAATATTCTCTTTGAAGTAATTTTTTAATAACAGATCATTTAAAATTTTGCCAAGAACCTTAAAAAAATATTGTTATTATCTTGAAACTATTAAAAATCTTTACGACGTTTCAAAATTTTATTTCGAAATCTTTAAAAATTTACATTTTATTTTAAGATTTTTAAAATCTTTTCAACAATTTTTTTTTTTAATTCTGAAAATCTTTTAAAATTATTTAAATTTTTTTCCAAAATCTTTTTTTCAATTCTTTTTTGACGATTTTGGAAATCCTTTGAAATGTTTTCAAATTATTTTAAATTTTCTGAATCAGGTCAAAAACTACAGAATTTTAAAGAAAAAATTTGTGATTTTTTTAAGAATCGATGTCAAGATTTAAATATCCGTAACTTTATGGAACCTTTTTTTTCCTAAAATCGAATAAATACATTTTGCCTAATTTCCTCTAAAAACAACATATTTCGTCGCTAACAGATTCTATGACTTAAGTGCAAAATTTTTAAAATAGCCTTAAAATTTGTTTAATTCTTTTTTGACAATTCTGGAAATCGTTTGAAATATTTTAAAATCATAATAAATATTCTCTTCAAATAAATTTTAAAAATAAAAGATGAATTAAATTTTTTTCACGAATCTTAACGTAATTTTGATATCATTTCCAAACCATTTAAAATCTTTAAAAAGTTTCAAAATTTTATTTTAAAATCTTCAAAAATCTACATTTTGTTTGAAGATTTTTAAAACCGTTCCTAAATTTTACATTATTAATTGAAATTTTTCAAGACTTCTAAGCATCTTTGAAAATGACGAGAATTTTTCCAAAAGCTTTTTTAAAATATTAAAAAAATTAAAATCTTCTACTTTTTTTTACATTTTTCGACATCTTTTCAAATTTTTTTAAAAAATGAATTCTCAGAAATACAAGATAATTTGAATTATTCCCATAGATCTTGAGAAAAAATTTTTTATTCACATGATGCCATTCTAAATTATTAAATAGCATAATATTTTTTTTAAATCTTCAAACATTTACATTTCGTTTTGCATTTTTAAAAATATTTTCAAATATAATATTATTTTGAAATCATTTAAAAACTTTCGAACCTTCTAAGTATTATTTAAAATGATACGAATACTTCTAATTTTTTTCTAAACTTCGAAAGAAAATTTAAAATGCCTTAAAATTTTTCCAATTCTTTTTTGATAATTTAAGAAATCTTTTGAAACGTTTCAAGATCATTTTAAATATTCTGAATTAGGTCAAAAACTATATAATTTTCATGACGAAATTTGCTCTTTTTATTATTACTTATTGTTGTTTTGTTATTATTATTATTGTTCGAAATAGCAGGATCTACTCTTATTGTTAAAATATTTCATTTGAGTGATAAAAGTTTTGATAAACTAGGATTATCAAACAACAAAAATTATATGCAAATTTTATGATTTAGAATTAATAATAGCATAAAAAACAGTTTACAGATTATTAATATAATTTTTTTATTAAATTACATAAATTGAAACATAATTTTTAGATTTGTAAATACGTTTAAATAAGAAAATGAAAAACTATCTAAAGCTTTCGCGAATTTGAAACGAGGTATTAAAAATTTGTTTTAAACTGTCAAACAGTACTTTTATAAACATAGAGAAGAGGAAAATGTTATAGTTTTAATGATTTAAAAATCTTATAAGAGAGAACTGTCAAAACAAACTCTTACCATAAACAACAGCCATATTGATTTTGGGTATGAATTTGGACTCTAGAAGACTGAAAATGGGCCAATTCTTCAAATCTGTACGTGACATCTTTATTCCTACAATATAATTCAGTCTTTACGTGTGAAATAAATAATAATTGACATTTAAAAACGGAGCACGGTGGCATAAATTGCTTTTTCTTTTAACCTTCCTCGTTCATGATCGCAACACTCGTAAATATTTATGCTGGAGATAAAAAGCTATTTCTGATAACAAAGCAAATGCAGTTCTGAGATCACAGTATAATGGCAAACAATTTATGATGCGTAAATAATTTTAGATTGTAATTTTGAGGTTATGTGCGTAAGATGTGACACTTCGTTCTTAGCGGATGAGATTTGAGTCGTGAAATGTGGTTTTAGTTTGCCGAAAGTATTTTTTCTTGAAGATTCAAGGAAACTTGCGGAATTTCTTTGTCTCTCGACTACATTTTCAAATAAAAATAAACATCTGTTTCTGTTTACAGAAGCCACACGACGCGAAAATTGACTGAATGTTATGAAGCTGGCTACAGATGCAGGCACTCTCGAAGAATCGAAAGCAGTCGAAAGTCGAGAATTTGAATTTTTAAATTCGAATTTCAGCGCCTTAAACACTAGGAAACAACTATTTTTAAATTATCAAACTGAAAACAAAAATCAAAACTAATTACGTTTTTCTTCTTTTTGTATTTGAAATTATTGGAAATATTATGCATGTGCAAATCATAAAAATTGTAAAAGGTAGTTTTCTGATAAAACGTTGAATACCTATTTATTTTTTAATTTCATTTGTTTATTTTTTTTCAAGGTTATAAAAAAATCAATTCCCTAAAATTCTTGAGAAAATTCAAAAAGATTTTTGAAGATTTCAGGTATGCTAAATGACAATTTCAAGAAAAAAGTTAATTTCAAAATAAATAGTTGAATTTTTAACCACAAAAGATAAGTTGCTCACGAAAAATGTATTGCATAATTGGAATTTCAACGCAAAAAGACAATTTTTTCATAAAATAGTCGAATTTTAAACCTAAAGTATGGATTTTCACAAAAAAAAGTTGATTTTTACCTAAATAGTTGAATTTCCAATAATTTATTTAAATCATTTTGAATACTCAACTGAATCAGATTAATTTTTTAACCCAAAAAAGATTTTTTTAATCAAGCAAGGAAAAAAATCCAACCAATTTGTTTAATTTTCAACCCAAAAAGACAATTTTTCTACAAAAAAGTCGAATTTTCAAACCCAAAATATAAAATTTAAAGAAAAAACTTATTTTTCCACCAAACAGTTGATTTTTTTACAAAAATGTTAAGATTTCAAAAAAATCATACGAATTTTTTACAATTCAGGTAAAATTATAAAAATAAAAAACGAATCATTTTAAAAGATATTTCGATGGTTCAAAAGTTCTAAAATGATTTAAAAATAATTTTATATTTGAAAAGATTTCGAAAATGTTTGAAACAATATGGAAATGTTTCAAGAATTCAACAGAAACTTTCTTTCTCAAATTTCTGAACATCTTTAAAAAAAATCGAATTAAAAAAATATATATTTTTAAAGAAACTTCTTAAGATTGCTGAAAAAATTTCAAATGCTCTTTTATTTTTAAGAGTTAATTTTAAAAGAAAATTTAAAGAGGTTTCTAGGAATGCAAAAAAAACCCGGAAGATTTAAAGGCAATTTTTCGAATTTTGAAATCTTGAAAAAAAGATAGAAAAAATTCGAATTATTTTTAAAGATGTTTAGAAGTTTTGAAAAAAATTTTTAATAAATTAAAAATTTTTTTAAAATCTTAAAAAAGCTGGATTTTTAAAGATTTTGAAATAAAATTTCGAAACATTTAAAGAATTTTGAATGGTTTTGAGATAAAAAAATTTTCTGAAGGTTTTTAAGTAAATCAAAAATGATTGTTTATTTAAAAAATTATTGTCAAGAGAGTATTTTTAATTATTTAAAAACATTTCAAAAGATTTCTCATATTGTGGAAAAAGAATTTAAAAGACTTTAAGGCAATTTTTAAAAGTTTGTTGAATCAAAAAAATATACAAAAAATTCGAATGATTTAAAATAATTTTAAAATTGAAAAATTGTCAAAACAGAATTTAAAAGATTTTAAGGCTACTTTTATAATTTTACAAAATTAAAAAAAAAATAGGAAAAATCCGAATCATTTTAAAAGACATGTAGAAGGCTTAAATTTTTACCATTAATTCAAATAAAAAAAGGTTGACCATTTTATTCAAAAAAGACGAATTTTCTACAGAATATAATAATTTTTAGCATAGTTAAATTTTTAACTAAATAGATAAATTTGCAGCTAAGGCGATAAATTCTCTACAAAAAAAAAACTAATTTTCAAAGAAATAGTTACATTTTCTACTAAAGTGGTGAATCTTCAACCAACAAAAAAAATACATTTTTAATCAAGCAAATCAACTTGTAACCAGATTGTTCAATTTTAAACTAAAAAAGATGAATTCTCAATTAAAAAATAATTTTTGATATTACAATTAAAAATATTTTTATTTTAAATCAAAAATAGTTTCATTTATCCGAAAAAGCCGAAAAAAAAGTTGAATCCTCAACCAAAACAGATTAATTTTTAATCAAAAAGATGAATTTTCAAGAATAAAAAAACGAAATAAAAAAAAAATTAAGAACGAAAAAAAGAAATTTTAACAAACTATATGTATTTTTAACAAAATAGTTGCATGCTCAACCAAAGAGATAAATTATCAAACAAAAGCTTAATAAATGCTATTTCAACTGACAAAGGTTTTGATTTTTAATAAAAAAAAGTTGAATTTATCCAAAAAAGACAACTTTTTAACAAAATGGTGAAATCTTCAATCAAAACAGATTAATTTTTTAATATTTTCAAATATTTAAAAAAAATAATTTTAAAAAAATGATAACAAAATTTCCTAAGAATCTTTATAAAATTTTTTATTTCCTTGAAAGCCTTTAAAATTCTTAAAAATCTGCAAAATGTTTTCTTTGAATCTTAATATACTTTAAAGAATAATTAAAAAAAAAAAGATAACAAATGTTTCCATGAATCTTTATAAATGTTTTTTATTTTCGTGAAAGCTTTTAAAATTCTTTAAAAGCTTTAAAATGTTTATTTAACCTTAAAAAATTTCTGTTTTATTTTAAATTGTTTAAAATCTTTTATCTAGAAAATTATTTTCGAATCATTTCAAAATGTTTAAAAAATCTAAATGTCTTTTAAAATGATTTTAATTTTTCGTATTTTTTTTTAAATCTGTAAATTAAAAAAACTTGCTTTAAAAACTTTTGAATTCTGCTATCACAATTTTGGAAATCTTTTGAAATCATTTGAAATATCCTCCTTAAAGTTATTTAAAAATAAAAAATCATTTTTAATTTTGTCAGGAACCTTTAGAAAAATTTGTTATTATCTTGAAACCATTCAAAACCATTAAAAGGTTTAGAAATTTTATATGGAAATCTTAAAAAATCTCAAATTTGTTTTTTTAACATTTTTAATAACTTTTCAAAATTTTAAAGCAATATTTTTTCTCAACACCTTGCCATCTCTGAAAATAATTTGAATTTTTCTTAATTTTTTTTTAATTTTCAAAATTAAATTATTTTGTTTAAAAATTTTCGAAATATTTTCAAATTTTATATTATTTTCCAATCATTTAAAAACTTTCAATTCTGCTAAATGCCTTTTAAAATGATTTTAATGCTTACTAAATTATTTTTTAAATTATGAAACAGCAAAAATGGCATCGAAATCTGCACAATTATTTTCTCACATTTTTGCTGGTTTAAAAATAATAAAAATCTTTTTAAATTTTCTCTTGAAACAATTTTTTTTAATGAAAAATAATTTTCAATTTTCTCAGGAACTTTAAGAAAATTTTGTTATTATCTCAAAACCAAGTCAAAATTCTTTAAAAAATTTTCAAATTTTATTTTGAAATCTTAAAAAATCGAAGATTTGTTTTTTTTTCAAGATTTTCAAAAACTTTGCAAATTTTAAAACTAATATTCAAATTTTCTCAAAACTTCTAAACATCTATAAAAAAAGACTCCAATTTTTCCTTCATCTTTTTTTATTTTTAAAATTAAAAAAATTGCCTTAGAATTTTCCAGGTTTTGTTTTCAAACCTTTTCAAATGTACATTTTTTTTAAATTCTTCAAATTATTTTCTTGCCAATTCATGAATTTTTTTCAAATGTTTTAAAATTATTTAAAATATTCTCTTAAAATTAATTTTTTTGAATAAAAGATATTTTAGAGTTTCCCAGGTAACTTAAGAACATTTTGCTATTATCTTGAAACCATACAAAATCCTTAAAATGCCTTTCAAAATAATTTGAATTATTACTTAATTTTTTGTTTAGTTATGAAAAATGATAAAAATTGCCTTAAAATCTACCACATTTTTTTCGAAAATTTTGCAAATCTTTTAAAATCATTTTAAATATCCTCTTGAAATTAATTTTTTAAATAAAAAATAATTTTTAATTTCCTCAAAAATCTTAAGCAAATGTTATTATCTTGAAAAACATTCAAATTCCTTAAAAAGTTGCAAAATTTTATTTGGAAGTGTTTAAAAAATCTATAATTCATGTTTTTTAAAAGTTTTTTTTAACATTTTTAAATTAAACATCTTTTAAAAAGATTCAAATTTTTCTTAATTTTTTTTTTATTGAAAAAATTGCCTTGAAATCTCCCAGCTTTTTTTTTTGACATTTTTAGAAATATTTTCAAATTTTCTTAAAAAATTAACTCTTAAAAATAAAACAAAAAAAGCTTCAAAATTTTTGTTTTTAATCTTCAAATATTCAAAAAATTTTAAAATCTTTTCACTTTTAAAAAATGTTTCAAATTATTTTTTGATAATTTTGGAAATCTTTTCAAATGTTTTAAAACCATTTTAAATAGTCTCTTAAAATTAATTTTTGTAATGAAAGATATTAAAAAATTTCCCAGGAATCTTAAGAACAATTTGCTATTATCTTGAAACCATATAAAATCCTTCAAAATTTCAAAATTTTGCTTCGACATCTCCAAAAATCTACATTTTGTTTCAAGATTTTCAAAATGTTTTCAAATTTTATATTATTTCTCAATCATTTCAAAACTTTTAACCTTCTAAATTCCTTTTAAAATTATTTGAATTCTCACTTAATTTTTTTTAATAATGAAAAGTAACAAAAATTGCCTTAAAATCTTCCAAATTCTTTTTTCACAATATTGCAAATCTTTTGAAACCTTTTTAAATCACTTTAAATATTGTCTTAAAATTAATTTTTCAAATAAAAATAAATTTTTAATTTTTTTAAGAATCTTAAAAAAATTTTGTTATTGTCTTGAAGCCATTCAAAATCCTTGAAAAGTTTTCAAATATTATTTGGAAATCTTAAAGAAATCTAATATTTGTTTTTTCAAAGATTTCTAAAAACTTTTCAAATTTTTAAACTAATATTTAATTTTTCTCAAAACTTCTAAAAATCTTTGAAAAAGATTCAAATTTTTCCTACACTTTTTTAATTTTCAAAATTAAAAAAATTGCTTTAAAATCTTCCAGGTTTTAAAAATTTTTAAAAATATTTTAAAATTTTCTTTGAAAGTTAACTCTTAAAAATAAAAGATCATTTGAAATTTTCCTGGGAATATTAAAACCTTTCTGAATTCTTAAAAAGCTTCAAAATTTTTGTTTTTAATCTTCAAATACTTAAAATTTTTTGAAATCTTTTCAAATATAAAATTATTTTTTTAATATTTTCAATTATTTTTTGACAATTTTGGAAATCTTTTCAAGTTTTAAAATAATTTGTAATATTTTTTTGAAATTAATTTTTTAAATGAAAGATATTTAAAATTTTCATAGGAATCTTAAGAACATGTTGCTATTATCGTGAAACCATACAAAATCCTTAAAAAGTTTAATTTTTACTTCGAAATCTTCAAAAATCTAAATCTCGTTTCAAGATTTTCAAAATATTTTAAAATTTTATATTATTTTCCGATCATTTTAAAACTTTTAAATCTTCTAAATTCCTCTTAAAATGATTTGAATTCTCAGGAATTTAGTAACAATTTTATTATTATCTTGGAACCTATTCAAAATCCTGAAGAAGTTTCCAAATTTGATTTGGAAATCTTAAAAAATCTAAGATTTTTAAACAAATATTTTTGAAACCGTTTCTTAATTTTACATTAATATTGAAATTTTGTCAAAACTTCTAAACATCTTTAAAAATGACTAAATTTTTTCCTAATATTTTTAAACAATACTTTAAAAAATTGCCTTCAGATCTCTCAGGTTTTTTCGAGATTTTTAGAAATGTTTTTTAATTTTCTTCAAAAATTAATTTTCATAAATAAAAGATCATTTGAAATTTTTCCAGAAATATTAAGATAATGTTTTTATTCTCTTGATACCTTTCTAAATTTTTAAAAAGCTTCAAAATTTTTTATTCAAGAATTGTGCTTTAGAATCTTCTACATACTTTTTCAAAATTATATGAAATTCGAAATTTTTTTGAATCTTTTTTAATTTCCTCTTAAAATTTATTTTTCAAAACAAAAAATAATTTGAGATTTTCCCCAAAAACCTAAGAACATTTTTAATTCACTTGAAACCTTTCAAAATTCTTAAACAGCTTTTAAATTTTGTGTTCAAAATCTTAAAAAAATGTAAATTTTGTTTATAATTTTTTGAAATCCTTTCAAGATTTAAATTATATTCGAATCTGTTTAAAAAAGTATATGACTTCTAAATACCTTATGAAATAATTCAAAGTTTTCCTAAATTTTTTTTTAAATTATCTAAAATTAAATTTTATATTATCATGTTAGATAAAAAACAATTTTTTTTTTTTTAATTTTGTGTGTGTATACTTTTAACTTTGAAACAAAAATCTTAACAGAATATAAAGTACTAAACTTAAAATCTCTAAATTTCCATACACAAATTAATTCTTCATAGATAAATTTGTAATTTATTAAAATGAACTTCAAATCACTATAAACTTTTTGGAAGTAGAAATAAAAATTCTCTTTAAATTTCGCATTTGTAAAAAATAATTATTTTAAAAAATTGTGAAGATAATAAATAAAACTCGTAATGTGTGTTCATTATAAATATTTATTTATTCGTAACAGTTCACACCGTAATATTTACAAATGAGAAATGAGTGCATAGACACGAACGTTATAAAATATGAAGAGACTTGAACACGTGTTTGGAAAACGGCGAAATACTTTGGTGAATAATTGTATATATAAACCTGAATTTTTTATACGATAGTCATTAGTCGATAGAATTTTAAGTAGATAAATCTCATCGAAACACTGATTCTCGCACGCACAAAACGTTCCTCTAACAAGGTTCTCCCAATAATTGTCAATTTTATTTTCGGATTCATAGCCGGAAGGTCTCGTGTTCGATTCTCGCTGCCTACAATTTTTTATTTTATTTTTTATTCAATTAAATGTTAATAAATATGAGTTCCGGATTTTATTACCAACATTTTTAATTTTTCAATGGGTTATTTGAAAAAGTATCATCCAGGTCAAGACGGTTTCATATTTCGTACCTACCGAAGCAAAAATTTCTTTTGTGCAAACAAAAATCAGATGCCTTTCCCAGTAGACACTTATAAAAAAAAATCATGTTCTTGTGAAAACTCATCGTTTATCCGACAAAATACATTTATAGAAAATAAATTTGTTTGCAAAAAACGCGATAAAGTTTTAAAAAAAAACTTTTTTACGTGAAAAAAATAATTATAAAAATTATTATTAGCGCTCTTGCCTGAGCTTTCATTACAAAAATTATAAACCGAAACTAAAATTGACAATTGCCGCTCTCCCCTTGAAAAATCTCTCGGTTATTTTAAATTTAAACATTTTTTTAAATATTATCATGAATCATGAATAACTTTGGACTGCTAGGAACGTAACATTATAAATCGTAATGTTTGGAGTAAGAAAAATATAAACATTCTAAAGAACTTCAAAGATGCTCCACAACAACTTTAGTAAATCTTCATAAATCGCAATGCATATTTCTATTACAAATAATTGATTTAAAAAGATTTGTATCGTTACAAAGTATTTAATTATCAGTCGTGTTTTATTCAGTACTTTCTGCGCAAATAAACCTTAGAATTAATGATCAATCATTCTTCCTAATAAATAATTCTTAGAACTAAAACATGGCATGTTGGAAATAAAAAAATAAGACTCTCTGACTAAAAAAAAAAACTTTAGTTTACTAGCCTCTAAAAAATCGCACCTATTACACTAATCTACGAACTTTGATCGATTAATTTTTTGAAACTGACGTGAGAGCAAAAGTATTTTCCTCTTATAATCAAACGTTAAGTACATTTAAAACCCATTTAGTGTCTGAAGAAGAAATAGAAAAAAATGTAAACTCAGGGTAGCGACTTAAATTCCAAATTTTCCAGGGTTGTTTGAAAAAAAATCATAAAAAATTCAAAATACAACAGTTTGAACATACAATCAAATTTTTAACTAGAAAAAAAATTTCCAAATGTCTTGGAACTTAATCTTGAATTTGGACTAAACCTTTTTCGGTCACGGAAATGAATAATATGAACTGAAATAAAAAGACACCTCTCATGGATTAAATTAAGTATAAAATAACAGAAAAGTACATAAATAAGTAATAATTAGAGAGAAAAAAATAAGTTAGAGAAATTACATCTCAAATCAAATCACAGAAAGTTCTTTGCCGCTGGTCTACAGCTTGACGACACTGCTTAATGGTAACATTTACTGAATACACTTTACAGACAAGTTTCGGTTCCCTGCTTAAAAGTTGGATTGGCACCCAGGAAAAAAGACTTTGATTCAATGGAAATGAGCTGATTCGAAAAAATTAGGAATGCCGGTAGTAGTATAGCTACAATAGTACAGCACTATTTACCGACGGTCGGTAATGCAGAAAAATTAAGAATTCCGATAGTAGTATAGCTACAATCGCACTATTTACCAATGGTCGATAATGCAGATCCCTGCAAGCGGTATATAGGTTTGATGAATTTTCAATATATCATCATACAGCCACCACCATTATTTCTCATTTTGTTGTTTAAATCGAAACCAGATTTACCGACTGAGTTTCTTATATTTCATACAACTCAGCCTGTAAACTGAAAAACAATTCAACGAGATTTGCCTAAACTGGTGGTGGCCGATTGAAATTAACCTAATTCGCGTGAATCGGCATTCTTAAATTCTCCGATTCAAATAATTTGCATTGAATCGATTCTTTTTTCCTGGGATTCGAGTGAAAACAGCAGTGACTAGATTTCGAACTAATCAGGACAGAAGACCCTATTGAAAATTTTGACGTCATAAACTACGTAGGACACT
>JAUELO010000096.1:2511125-2523628 GCA_032357855.1 Amphibolips quercusostensackenii | reverse complement strand
TCTAAAAATTTCATGGAATTTTGAAAGCTTTAACAAGTATAAAGATATTTCAAAGGATTTGGAATATTATAGGGTATTTTAAATATTCAGAGGAATTTGTTTTAGATTTCAACATTTGAGGGTATTCCAAAGGATCTGATAGATTTTAAGACATTTTTCAAAATTCCAAGAAATTTTTAATTGATTTCAGTAATTCAATGGGATTTTAGAGAATTCGAAATCTTTTAGAGAATTTTTTGTGAATTTCAATCATCTGAAGGTATTCATAAGGATTTTAAAGATTTTAGGGTATTTTAAATATACCGAGGAATTTGTAATAGATTTTAACATTTTAAGGGTATTCCAAAGGATTTGAAAGATTTTAAGATATTTTAAAAATTTCCAAAATTTTTTAATTGATTTCAGTAATTTAAGGGATTTCAAATAATTTGACATCTTTTAGGGAATTTTGATATATTTCAATAATTTGAAGAGCATTCCTAAGGATTCTGAAGGTTTTTGGGTATTTAAAAATATTCCAAGGAATTTTTGATAAATTTCGATAATTTGAAGGTATTCCCAAGGATTTGGAAGATTATGTATTCCTGAAGATTTGGAAGATTTTAGGGTATTTAACAATATTTCGAGGAATTTTTAATAAATTTCAGCATTTAGGAGTATTTTAAAGGATTTGAAGGATTTTAACATATTTTTAAGAATTCAAAAAAATTTTCCATTGATTTCAGTAATTTAATGGGATTTACAAGAAAATCGAAATCTTTTAATGAATTTTTCAAATATTTTATAATTTGAAGGTATTCGTAAAGATTTTGAAGATTTTAGGGTATTTAAAAATATCCCAAGAAATTTGCAATATATTTCAATAATTTGTAGATATTCCAAAGGATTTGAAAGATTTTAAGGTATATTTAAAAATCTCATGGAATTTTGAAAGCTTTAAGAAGTTTGAAGATATTTCAAAGGATTTGAAATATTTTAGGGTATTATAAATATTCAGAGGAATTTGTTATAGATTTCAACATTTGAGGGTATTCCAAAGGATCTGAAAGATTTTAAGACATTTTTCAAAATTCCAAGAAATTTTTAATTTATTTCAGTAATTCAATGGGATTTCAGAGAATTCGAAATCTTTTAGGGAATTTTTTGTGAATTTCAATTATCTGAAGGTATTCCTAAGGATTTTGAAGATTTAAGGGTATTTTAAAATATTACTAAAAATTTTTAATAGATTTCAATAATTTGAAGATGCTTCAAAAGATTGAAAAGAATTGAAGGTATATTTAAAAATTGCATGAAATTTTGAAAGCTTTAAAACGTTTGAAGATATTTAAAAGGATTTAGAATATTTTAGGGTATTTTAAATAGACCGAGGAATTTGTGATAGATTTTAACGTTTTAAGCGTGTTCCAAAGGATTTGAAAGATTTTAAGACATTTTTAAAAATGAAGAAATTTTTTATTGATTTCAGTAATTCAATGGAATTTCAGTTATTCAATGGGATTTCAAAGAATTTGAAATCTTTCAGGGAATTTTTGATATATTTCAGTAATTTGAACGTATTCGTCAGGATTTTGAAGATTTTAGGGTATTCAAAAACATTACAAGGAATTTTAAAAATATATTTCAATAATTTGGTCATATTCCAAAGGATTTTAAAGATTTTAAGGTATATCTAAAAATTCCATGAAATTTTGAAAGCTTCAAGAAGTTTAAAGATATTTCAAAGGATTTGGAATATTTTAGGATATTTGAAATATTTTGAGGAATTTTTAATAGATTTAAGCTTTTTAAGGGTATTCCATAGGATTTGAACGGTTTTAAGATATTTTCAAAAATTCCAAGAACTTTTCAATTGATTTCAGTAATTTAACGGGATTTCAAAGGATTTGAAATCTGTTAGAGAATTTTTCATATATTTCAATAATTTGAAACTATTCCTGAGGATTTGGAATATTTTAGGGTATTTTAAAATATTCCAAAGAATTTTAAATAGATTTCTATAATTTGAAGCTATTTCTAAAGGTGTGAAATTTTTCAGGAAATTAAAAAATACTTTAAGGAAGTTTCAATTGATTTCAGTGATTTAATACAATTTTAAAGGAATTGCAGTATTTTAGGGTATTTAAGATACTCCAAAGAATTTTCAAAAATGAAAAGTTTTAAAAATTTCGGAAGGCTTCAAAGGATTTGAAATATTTTATGGTATTCTTTGAGAATACCCTACAATATTTTAAGGCATTTTTATTATTTTTATCATTTTTGAAAATTCTAAGGCATTTTAACGAATCTAAAAAAATTTCAAGGAATTTCCAATGATTTGAATGATTTCAAGGGACTTACAAAATTTTGCAATGGGTTTTAAAAAATTGCCGTAAATTTCTGAAGATATGGATACATAATATATGAACTATGAGGTCTTAGGATATTTTAATGGACTTCAAAGAACTTATTCACATGAATTGAGGGATTACGTAGGATTTCGAAGATTTTCAAATATTCCAAGGTATTTCCGATGAGTTTCAAATTTTCAAGGAATTTTCAAAAGCTTTAAAAAGTTTCAGGGTATGTCAAAAAATTTCGAAGTATTTGAAATATTTTAGGGTAGTTTTAAAAATATTTGGAAGTCATCTTTTTTGGAAAAAAAGGATATTTCTTGGTTGAAAATGAATTTTCTTGTTAAAAATTTAACTATCTTTTAAAAACTTCGTCTTTTGGGCATGAAAATTAAACGATTTGGTTAAATATTCACCATTTTTGTTAAATATTCGTGATTCTGATTGAAAGTTAAACTATTTGTTTGTAAATGCAACTTTTTGATTAAAAATTATTATTTTTATAATCAGATAATTGGTTGAACTCAAATGCGAACAGAATGAGTAGAACTTAATAAAAAAATTCGATTATTTTTGTTTAAAAGTTCATTCTTTTTAGTTAAAAATTCCATTATTTGGATGAAAATTTAAGGGCTTTGTTGAAAATTCATTTTTCTTGGTCGAAAATTTAACCTTTCAGATTGAAAATTCCTCTTTTACAGTAGAAAACTCACTTTTCTTTTTTGGAAATTTTCTTTCGAATGCATTTATTTGGTTAAAAATTATTTTTTGTTTTTGAAAACTCAACTATTTGGTTAAAAATACGAATTTCTTGGTAAAAATCGAAGTATTTTTTAAAATTTCAACTTTTCCGGGCATGGAGATTCCGTAAAGAATTGTAATTTGAATTGGAACAAGGCATATTTTATGTGGAACGGGAATTTTTTCATGAATTTTTATTCTGATATAGAAGAAGGGAATTTAAACAAAAGTCCTATTCCAAGTAAATATGCGTCGCAATTTGAAACTGTCCTCTTTCGAATTTTGGAAAAAGGCATGTACAATATTTTGCAATTATATTTGAGAATTTTGCAACAAATTTAATTTTTACTCAGAACAGTGAATTTTCGTAAAGAATTATAATTTTGACTTTGGAACCGAGAAATGCCTAAAAAAACATTTCAAATTGACCGGGAATGTGATTTTTTATATTCTGAAGGTATCTAATTTGACATTTTTTTATTTTTAAACATTATTGGCACTTAAAAGCTTATTAAAAGTTTGAATTAGCATTGAACAATAAATCAATTTGATTTATTAAAGCTTGAAAATGTGGTTGAAAGTTTCTCGGACTATGCTCGAGAATATGAAATCACTCCAAATTTCCACTTTCTAAATTTAGAAGTAATGAAGAAATAATATGATTGAAAAATAGACTAAATGCTTTAAATTGTATCTTCGATTCTTAATTACAAGATTCCAAACTGGAGAAAAAACTTTAGAAAGTGTCGAGATATAGGATAAAAGATGCCATAGATTATGTTAAATAATGGAATAAACTTTGCTGGAATTGCTGAGATTCATTCTTTCAGAACCTTATCTCAAGAATTTTTTTTTTTGGGAAAATTTTTTAAGAATTTAATTTTAATTAAAAATACTCGATCTTTCATTTATAAATTTGGAAATCATCAGATTTGAAAGCTTTACAATTTTTTATTACATTATCAAATTTTTAAACAAAAAGGATCCGAAATTTATCGTCTTTAGTTTTTAAATTGTGCAAGTTGAAATAATAGTTTTTTCTAATTATAGAATAAATTTTTGATTTTAACTATTAGAATTTAGAAGCTAATGAGATTTTCAATTTTTAAACTATAAAAGCTTCTACTAATAAATTTCAAAAGTGAAAAATAAAAAATGATTTTCTAAGATTGAACATTAACTAATGTGCATGAAGTTTTGAATTATTTGGAAATGGAACACTATTTAATGGTCAATTAAAGTGGACGAAAAATATTTCGTTTAATTCAACGCTTGTTTGAACGTTCGAAACTTGAGATCCGTAATTTATTTTCATTCTAAAATTAAGAGGTTTTCAAATTTTTGAAATTAAATCATTCAAATTATGTTAAATCTATTCGGGATTACTCTTAAATCTGCAGCCTTGGAATTTGGATTAATTAAAAAATTATTTCTAAATCAAGGTGTTTGAATAAAAAAATTGCAATGACCAATAAGAAATATTTTTGAGACCCGTAAAAGGGCCGGGAATTTTTTTCTGGGATTTGTGTCGTCTAGCCGAATAACTATAATTATTTAAGATACTTTTTATTTTAAGATATCAGTAATTCTATTTTAAAAGTTTCTTAATTCCATTGTTAATTTTTTATGCTGGAGAGATATTCTGAGAACTCACTGGAACAGAAATCAGAAACGTGGCAACAGACAAGTTAGAAATGGGATTAAATGATTAAAAGTTCATCGCAGGCAAAGTTTAAAAGCTTTCATTTTGCGAATTTAAAAAAATATATAATTGCAGTTACTCTAAAATAAGAAAAAATATATATTTTTTTTTAATTAAAAGATAATTATTTTAAGAAATATAAATGATAAAAGGTTGTAAAAAATATTATTTTAAAAATTGTAATATAAAACTAAATAACATTTTTTTTATTTGTAAAAGTAGCTTCGTATTACCGGATTTAACAATTTAGTTGAAAATATATTTGTTTTTTGAAAATTAGTCTTTTTAACCGAAAATGTAACTATTTTATTTTTAGTTACAAATTAATCTTTTTTGATGAGAAATTCAACTCTTTGATTGAAAATTTATGTATTTTGTTTTAAATTCGTCCTTTTAGGTAGAAGATTAATTTTTCTGGTTGAAAATTAATCTTTGTGATTAAAAATTGACATTTTGGTTGAAATTCTCATCTCTCTCCCTTGTTTAAAAAATCATTTTAGATAAAAATTCACCACTGTTGGTTAATAGAACTCTTTTGTTGAACATTGATTTTTTCTTTGAGGATTTATAAAATTGAAAGTTTATCTCTTTTCTTGAATGCTGATTTATTTTGGTTGAAAATTAATTTTTTAAACTGAAAATTTAACTAATCTAGTCGAATATTCCATCATTTTAGTTGAAAATTCATCTACTTGGTTTACAATTATTTTTTTTTAACTAAAAAATTAACCTATTCAAATTTCAGTTAAAAGATCAACTAGTTAGTACCAAATTAAACTGTTTTGTAGAAAATTCGATTTTTTTTCTAAAAAATTAATTCTTTTAAATAAAAATTTAACTCCTCTATTTTTGGTTAAAAAATTATTTTTTTAAGTTAAAAAATGACACTATTTAGCAAAACAATTTTAGAAACAAAAAAAAGTGAACTAAAAATTAATCAAAAAAATTTGGACTAGATGTGATGCTAGTCCTATTTTTAATCACTTTAAATTTTATATAATTTGTTGAAATAACAAGTCTTTTTGATAAAAAAAAATTAATCTTGGCTGAAATTTCAACTATTTGATTGAAAATTTATGTATTTTGTTAAAAAAATAATATTCAAGTAATCTTCTCAGTTGAAAATTAATCTTTTTGATTCAAAATTCAACAGTTTGATTGAAATTTTTTCCTCTCTCGTGACTGAAAAATTGTTTTAGTTGAAAATTCATCTACTTGGTTTAAACTTAATTTTTAACTGAAAATTCACCATTTCAAATTTTGAACATTTACCTTCTTTAGTTTAAATTTCATATTGTAGGTCTAAAAAATTCTACTGTTTTGTAAAAAATTCGTCTTTTTCATTGAAAATTTAACAATTTGGTAGAAAATTAACTTGTTTTGTAGAAAATTCAACTACTTAGTACGAAAGTAAACTGTTTTGTAGAAAATTCGTTATTTTCCTTGATAATTGATTCTCTTTAATAAAAATTTAACTACTCTATTTTTGGTTAAAAAATTATTTTTTTTTTAGCTGAAAAATGACGCTATTTAGTAAAAACATTTCAGAAACGAAAAAAGTATAAACTAAAAATTAATCAAATAAAATTTGGACTAGATGTAGATAGATGCTAGTCCTATTTTGTAATTACTTGAAATTTTATATAATTTGTTAAAATTAACCACTCTTTTGGGTAAAAAAAAACGAATTTTTTTGGCTGAAATTTTAACTATTTGGTTGAAAATTTATGTATTTTGTTAAAAAAAAAAGGAAATCCAATTAATCTTCTTAGTTTATAATTAAAATTTTTGCTTAAAAATTCAACAGTTTGATTGAAAATTTTTTATTTATGACTGAAAAATCATTGTAGCTGAAAATTCATCTATTTGGTTAAAAAATTAATTTTTCAACTGAAAATTAACCACTTCAAATTTTGAAAATTCACCTTTTTTAGTTTAAATTTTATATTTTAGGTTTGAAAATTCTACTGTTTTGTAAAAAATTCGTCTTTTTTATTGAAAATTTAACAATTTGGTAGAAAATTAAATTGTTTTGTAGAAAATTAAACTGTTTTGTAGAAAATTCGTTTTTTTTTCTTGAAAATTTATTCTTTCAAATAAAAATTTAACTTCTCTATTTTTTGTTGAAAAATTATTTTTTTAAGTTAAAAAATGACACTATTTAGCAAAACAATTTTAGAAACAAAAAAAAGTGAACTAAACATTAATCAAAAAAATTTGGACTAGATGTGATGCTAGTCCTATTTTGTAATTACTTTAAATTTTATATAATTTGTTAAAATAACAAGTCTTTTTGATGAAAAAAAAAACTAATCTTTTTGGCTGAAATATCAACTATTTGATTAAAAATTCATGTATTTTGTTAAAAAAAAATAAAATTCAAGTAATCTTCTTAGTTGAAAATTAATCTTTTTGATTCAAAATTCAACAGTTTGATTAAATTTTTTTTTCTCTCTCGTGACTGAAAAATCATTTTAGTTGAAAAATTCCTATGTTTAGTTAAAAATTAATTTTTCAACTGAAAATTAAACACTCTAAATTTTCGTTCATAATTAACCTTTTTTAGTTTCAATTTCATATTTTAGGTTTAGACATTCTACTTTTTTGTAAAAAAAATCGTCTCTTTCATAAAAAATTAATTGATTTGCTAGAAAATTAAATTGTTTTGTAGAAAATTTAACTTTTTTTGCAGAAAATTCGTTTTTTTTCTTGAAAATTAATTCGTTCAAATAAAAATTTAACTACTCTATTTTTGGGTAAAAAATAATCTTTTTTTAGCTCAAAAACACTATTGTTTAGCTGAAAATTTTATAAACGAAAAAAGTATAAACTAAGAATTAATCAAATAAAATTTGGACTAGATGTGATGCTAGTCCTATTTTGTAATTTCTTGAAATTTTATATAATTTGTTGAAATTAACTTGTCTTTTTAGTAAAAAAAAAAAACAAATTTTTTTGGCTGAAATTTGAACTATTTGGTTGAAAATTGATGTATTTTGTAAAAAAAAGAAAATTTAATTAATGTTCTTAGTTGAAAATTAATATTTTTCATTAAAAATTCAACTTTTTGATTGCAATTTTTTTCTTTCCGTGACTGAAAAATCATTTCAGTTTGAAATTCATCTATTTGGTTCAAAATTAAGTTTTTAACTGAAAATTAACCACTTCAAATTTTTGGTTGAAAATTCTACTGTTTTGTGAAAAAAGTCTTTTTCATTGAAAAATCAACAATTTGGTAGAAAATTGAATTGTTTTATAGAAAATTAAACTATTTTGTAGAAAATTCGGTTTTTTTTCGTGAAAATGGATTCTTTTTAATGAAAATTTAACTATTCCATTTTTTGGTAAAGATTGATTTTTTTTAGTTAAAAAATTCCACTATTTAGTTAAAAATGTTATAAAAGAAAAACGTATGAAGTGAAAATTATTAAAATAAAATTTGGACTAAATGTGATGGTGTTCCTATTTTCAAGTACTCAAAATTTTATATAATTTTTTTAAATTAGCAAGTCTTTTTTGTAAAAAAACTAATCTTCTTGGCTTTAATTTAAACTATTTGGTTGAAAATTCATGTATTTTATTGAAAATTCGTCCTTGGAGGTAGACATTTAATTTTCTTGCTTTAAAATTAATCTTCTTGCTTGAAAATTAATCTTTTTGATTCAAAATTCAGCAGTTCGATTAAAATTTTTTTCTTACTTGTGACTGAAAAATTATTTTAGTATAAGTTTTTTTGTTGCAAATTCATTTTTCTTTGACTGAAGATTCATCGTTTTAGATTGAAAATTTAGCTATTTGGCTAAAAATCATTTTTTTCAACTAAAAATTAGCCTATTAAATTTTTGCTTTGAAAATTCACATTTTTGGTTTAAAATTTAACTTTTTTGGTCATACTATTTTGTTAAAAAAAAACTGTAAAATGACCGGGGACTTTTTTTGGATTTTTTGTCTTATTGCCGGATAAGTATAATTATTTTTTTTAAAGATGCGAATTATTATATTTCAAAATTTTCTTCACTTCGTTATTAAATAATTAACAGTTTGGTTGAAATTGTTCTCTCTTGACTGAAAAATCATTTTAGTTGATAATTCGTCTCTTTTGGTTTAATTTAACTGTTTTTGATTTTAAATTAAAATCTTTTTTGGTGGAAATCTTAACTATTACAATTTTTTTTTGTTGAAATATCAACTACTTGGTTCAAAGTGAAACTCTTTTGTTGAAAAATCATTTTTTTTAGTTCAAGATTCATTATTTTAACTGAAAGTTCATCTCTTTGGTTGAAAATGCATTTTTTGTTAAAAATTAATTTTTTTTACTATAAATTAACCTGATCTAGTCGAATACTCCATCATTTTAGATTAAAATTCAGCTATTCGGTTGAAAAAATTTTTTTCTACTAAAAATTAGCCTATTTAATTTTTGGTTTAGAAGTACATATTTTTGGTTTAAAATTCAACTGTATTGGTTATAATATTTTTTTTTAAACTGTAAAATGACCGGAAACTTCTTTTTGGAATTTTTGTCGTATGGCCGGATAACTATAATATTTTAAGTTATTTTTTATTCTAAAATTCGAATCATTCTTTTTAAAAAGTTTCTTAACTTTATTATTAAATAATTAACAGTTTTGTTGAAATTGTTCTCTTTTGACTGAAAAATAATTTCAGTTGAAAATTTGTACCTTTTGGTTGAGTTCAACTGTTTTTTATTTTCAATTAAAATCTTTTACAAGGATTTTCACTATTTAAATGATTTTAAACGAACACAAAAGATTCAAGAAAGATTTCAGAAACATTTCGAAGATTTCACTAAGATTTCAAACGTTTCAAAAAAAAATCACAAAAATTCAAGAATATTAAAGATATTATAAAAACTTTAAAAGATTCCAAAAGATTTCTAAAGGATTACACAGAAAGTTCAAAATTTCACAAAGATTTTAAATACATACTATGTACCTGAAGTTCCGAACTTTCGAATGAACGAAATATTTTTTCTCAATTTTATTTTGTCCATAAATATTGTTTTAACTGCAATTTAAAATATGAATTATAATTTTCTTTTAATAACATATTATTTCCAATATAAATAAACAAACATTTTAGCGCTTTTTCTAGTTTACAAAGTCATCGGTAAAAATTTCATTCATTTAAACGTTGAGAACTTCAAGCACATATTCATACTTCAGAAGAGTTCAACAAATTGACAAACATTTTAATAGATTTCAAAGATATCACAAATAAAACTTACGTTTACAAAAAATTAAGAATTCTTTCATTTATGGTTTTGCTTTCTTTAAAGATTGTTAGCCAATAAAAAATGAAATGGCTCATTTTTTACAGGTATAAAAACAGGCCTTTCATTATTTGATGTAAAAAAACTGAGACCTGAAAAAACTTGATTTCTTGGCCTGAAAAAGCTGAAAAAAACCTTGTATTTTATTCTTAAGAATTGCTGGACACCCTGTATATAAAAAGTTTCTTTACTTCATCATTGAATAATTATGTTGTAGAATTATGTTCTGAGAACTGAGCGGAACAGAAATCAGAAACGTGGTATTAGAAAAGTTCAAATTAAGATAAAATTATTAAGAAGTTCATCACGGGCAAAGTTGAAAATCTTTCCTTCTGCAAGTTTCAAGCTGGAATTGAGTTTTGGCAGGTACTTTTGCTCTTGACGTAGAACGTCCGAGTGCCCATGCCGTTATTTTTGGAAGTTTCCACTTGAAATTGTTTTATTTCAACGTTATATAGTCGATAGCTTCCAGAGGTAGTCACTCAAACATTCACATCATTTGCGAACATATATACCGGATAAAATAACAGGGACGAGAAAAGCAATAACGAATCTATTCAAGGGTCTTTACTACCCATCCGGCAGTTTTTTACCTCGTGCTTTCAAAATCATAAAACTTTACCAGAAAACTTTTAGCCTCGCTTTTTGCTGCGCCAATAAAATATTTTATTGGGCACTCTGTCGCCAACTGGATTTGAAATTTGGTTCACAATCAGTTCGTAAACATTTTGTCAAAGCAATTCTATTCGTAAAAAGTATTTTATAGAAGTGTTTGAAAATGTCCGCTTCTTGAGGAATCTTTTTTCCTACTTCTTAAATCCGTTTGATATCAATTCAAATTAAATATTTATAATAAATAATTTAGGGGGAAATTTTTGTTAACAAGCAAAAAATACTATACCTTAAAAAAATCTATGCCTATGTATTCTAAAACTTTTAAACTTGAATGCATTTGCGATATAATTTATTTAAATTTGAAGACGTAAGTCGCACATTTCTTCAGACTCTAATTAGTCCAAATTGAAATTTAAGATTTTATTTATAATAATTTTCAAATTCATTTATTTACTTTGTCCACATGGAAGCTCCTATGTTTCCGCTCGCTTTTCGCGGTTTTTTTTATCTCGGAATTTTTTCTGTCATGTCATTATTTTTAACGACTTAGTTTCAAGATCCTAATTTAAGAATGCTTGAATTTGTAAACAAAGTTTAGGATTGTTTAATTTTTTAAGCTTTAAGTTTGAATTCATTTATATTGGAAGTTTCCAATTAGAAAGTAGATAATTTTCAGAGTTTTGAGAATAATTAAACTGTAGAGCTTCACAATATTTCAAATTCTTTAATTTTGAACGGTTCAAATGACAGTGATTTTTTCACAGAAATCACATTTTTTAGTAAAAAAATCTATTCAATCACTTTGAATTTTACTTGATACTAGATGATATGGCACTTATTATTAATATATTTACCATCTTTACAATTTCTATAATTTCAATATATAATTATAGGTTTGAATTTGTAATTCTGTAACAGTTTAATTTTTGGGTCTTTGAAACTGAAATTTTTTTGCTTCAAAAGCCTAAATTTGAAAAAATTTAGTTTGGAATTTCTTACTTTTTGGAGATGTCAAATTTCACAGTGTTTTAGTTTCAAATTCAAAATCTGGAAAAAATGCCAGGACAATATCACCAGTAAATCTTTAAAAATTGAAAAATTTCATATTGAAAGCCTAGATGGTCAATTTTCAGTCTAATAATTTTAAATTTAAATATTCGAAATTGTTTGGGTTCAATTTTAGTGATTTTAAAGGATTTGTAATTAAAATTTGTTGCATAATTTCTCAAATTCAGGGCTAAAAAATGTGTAGATTTCAAAACCAGGCATTGAACATTGAATTATTTTTTATTTGAAAATATGAAAAAAAATAGACACTGTAAAACTCAAATAAAAAAATAAACATTTTTTAATAGAAAGGCCTAAAATTGTGCAATTGGAAACAAAGGATTCGTATGTAGCAATCTTGTTTTGCGTTCTTTTTCAAAATTTTGGATTTTTAATGTAATATCTTAAAATTGTCCAATTTTTAGTTAAAGATTTAAAACAATTATTAATAATTCTAAATTTGGTGTTCAAAAGTGACAATTTTAGGGTTTCGAATTTTCATGTAGAACGCTAAATTTTTAAATATTCCCTTTTCCGAGTCTTAATTTTGCATTCAAAATAAAAAATTTTGAATTTTGAGCGTAAAAAAATAAAAATTAAAATTTTTGGTAATTAAAAATTTGTCAGTTTTAAATGGAGTTGGAAATCGTTTAATTTTCAAGTTTCCGCAGTGAAATTTTATTTATTTTTGATGTTTCCTATTTAAAGTTAGTACTTCATTTTGAAGTTTTTTTTTAGAATAATACAATTTTAAAGGTTTATAATTGAAAAT
>JAUELO010000096.1:2479465-2490471 GCA_032357855.1 Amphibolips quercusostensackenii | reverse complement strand
CCTACTCATCGAAACAGACCTGCGAATCTTCAATCGCCAAGTGTACGCAGTTGCGTAAACGTCTAACCACGTACGTGTCGCAATTCAGGATGACGGAAAGCACCGAACAAAAAGCGTGGATTAAATTTTGAAAAAACTGGGTCACTTGTCTTCGAAAACCATCGTTTTGATTCGTAAAGTGTATGGTGATGAATCTATGAGTGATACTCAAATGAAAGAGTGGTTTAGGTGATTTAAAAGCGGTTATACTTCAGAGGAAAGTGGCCCTCGCTACGGCAGACCCGCAAAGTCCAAAACACTCAAAATGTAGAACGAGTGCGCGTGTTCATTAACGGTATCCAAAAACTATTGTTTCGGAAATTTTGAGCCGAGATTTGTAGATGAACCCAAGAAGTTGCTCCCTGTGATTTCTGGTTGTTTCCCAAATTGAAGTATCCTCTAAAAAGAAAAGGACTTCAAGAAGTAGCGGGAATAAAACAGAATGCGACGAAACAGATGTTAGATCTTCCGAAAGGTAACTTAAGGGAGTGCTACCGAAAGTGGTAGGATCGTTGGAACAAGGTTATGGCTTCCAAAGGGGAGTACTTTAAAGGATATATCATCGCCATTTACCAGAATTACCTCTTACTACTGGCACATTACAAGGTCGGATTCTTTCCGGACAGAGTTCGCAAATCTTTCACCCAATCTAAGAATGTTAACAACTTGAAGGTATATTAATCTGTGAAATAATTTTGAATGAAAATAAATCAATTCGAAATGGAACTGAAGCTCCTTTTTTTAACCTTGTTTTAAGAATATTCTCTGGAGTTTCCACGATATAAATCAGAGATAGTTTGAAGCTCTTCTAGAGATAAACTGCTTGGTTCATGGATAAATGCAGTACCCCGGGAACGAACCATTCGAATTAGCCAAAGAATATAAATAAGAAAGGGTGGCTCACTGGCTCAGCGTTCTTATTTATCCAGTTTAAATCAGCTATATGGAGTCTCGCTGCGAAATGTTTACATCGTTCGACAGCATGGATGAAAATTTATAGGGCCTTCGTTCGCATTGCCAGAGATATAGTTGGTTAGTGGCGAGGATAGATAGGGAAAGAGCATCCCAATGAAAAAGTGAGATAGGAATGGAAAAAGATTGACGAAGGTGACAGAGGGGTGGGTGGGTGGCTGGGGTAGAAAAGGAAACGAAAGAGAGAAGAAAGCTTTTTCTGATTTTACGTTTTTCCAGGGAGACAGTTTCCCGAGCTGTCATTTCATAAGCCTCAGGGACTACAGAGAAGCGTCCAGACACCGGATTGGTAGAAAGAGAGGAAAAAAAGGGAAACCAAGCGAGCTGGATGGATGAATTAATGAGAACCAGGAAAAGAGAAAGAGAAGAATTCGCTTTAGGAGGGTTATTGAATTGTGAAAAATCCTTTTCCTCAAAATTTGTTGTAGTTAAGAGATCCCGTAGATTGTTGTCGAAAACAACCCGTAAGACGGGGTAAAGTAGGACCCGTTTTTAGACTTTTCTCGATAAATTATGCAAAGAAATTTATGGTAATAGAAAGACGAACGATGTGGTAAATTCTTTATGTTATTAACGGCTGAGAAAATGATATAGATGAATGTGGTGGCAGGGGTCTACGACAGCTTTCAGACAAGTGTTAAACACTTGTCTCGAAGCTGTCGTAGACCCTTTTCACTTTCATCACGAAGGAATTATTATTAGATATTAATGTTCTATTCTAAATATATAATTTCTAAACCTTTTTTACATACCACGAAGTTAAAACATTTAATTTAGCCAAAAGTAAAAAGTTACTGCAATACGAAGTGTGTCAGTTTTTACTCATCAGGGTGGGGCTACGGCGCCCACTTTCAATAAAAAGTAGGCAAAAACCAAACACCTTATTTTGATTATAATTTTAGATAATTTTGTTAAAACGATATACTATATAATAGGTGACGTAAATATCAAAAAAAAAAAAAAGAAATTGCAAGTAATTTTTGCAATTTTTGTTTAAATTGACTCAACCAAAATACAATATACCAATACAATACCAATACAATATACCAAACAATCTGTAACAAAAATTTACGTTTATTTTATTAGTGATATGAGTGCCCGGTTTTCCTAGCGTATCCCGTATTTATCTGTTGATAAAAATTAAAATATAATTTGTAAACTTTTTCACCCTTCCAAAAAGATGGGAAAATTTGAATTATGGCAAAACTTACTGGTAACAAAAAAAATTACTGGAACCAAGAATAAGATTTTAAAAAAGTTTGTATATGATTTAGATTTTGTATTGAAAGACTTTAAAAGTTTTAACTATTTCAAAATATGGCGAAAAAGAATCTGGAATATTTTAGGATAATTTTTTTCCGAATTCTAACAAATATAAGGATAGCTTCGAATTATTTCAAAAGATATTTAGAAGTTTTAACAAGATTTGAAAATAATTTTAGTCTTAAAAGGTTTCAAAAAATGTAAACCAAAATGTAGAATTTCGAAAGGCTACAAGAGAATAAAAAAAATTTGTTAAGATTCCCGGCAAAATTTCAAATGATATATTTTTTTAAAACATTAATTTTAAGAAAAAATTGCAAAAATTTTACAATTTTGAAAAAAAATCGATTCAAAAACAATATAAAACTAGAAAAGATTTCGAAACATTCGAAACATTTAGAAGCTTTTTAACAATTTGGAAAGTTTTGAAGTGAATAAAAAATTGTCTTAAGATTAAGATTATTTTTTAAAATGTTCTAAAAAAGTTCTGCATATTTGAAAATATTGAAAAAAAATTGTAACAAAATATAGATTTTTAAGATTTCGAAATAAAATTTTGAAAGGTTTTAAGGACTTTCAAAAGTTCCAAGATAATAAAATTTTTTTTTAAGATTTATGGGAAATTTCCAACAAATTTTAAAACAATCTGGAATATTTTAAGGCAGTTTTTTTAATTTTGTAGAATTTCAAAACAATACGAGAAAAAATTCGAATAATTGTTGAAAATATTTAGAAAGTTTAGAAGTTTGAAAAAGATTCAGAAATCATCTTTAAAAAATTAAAAAGATTTCAAAAAAGTTTCAAAACATTTATTCGTGAACATATTATTACTATTGAATATTAAAATAAATTAATAATACTGAACACATAATAAATAATTTCTTAACGTTGTTCCTAATGTCCATGAATTTGAATAATAATTTCAACAAATTTTCATTTTACTTCCATGCTTAAAATTTAATGCATATCTAACATATTAATATTTTGAATAAAAGATATTTTCAAGAGATTAGTGAAAATGTTGAAAAGAAGTATGATAAGATTTTACAGGTAAACAGACACCCTGATTTTTCATTAAAAAAATTAATTGAATTGAATTGAAAAAACTTAGTCCAAATAAAAAAATGTATTTGAAGGACTCGAAATTGTCCAATTCCATTTTTTACATACCAACAAGATCATCAAATTCTATTTTGAAATATAAAATAGTCCACTGAATGAGTCACACGTACCTGAAACATAAAATAAATGCACACCTTAGTATTTATTACAATAATAATTTTTTTTTTTAATATTAAAGAAAGAAATCTAAACTTACATTAGTAAGCTATTAAGTTTAAATTAATACACCCATTTAAAGTATAACATAATACTTAAATAACCCTTCTAATTATCCATCCGTGAATAATTAAATTGCAATTTACTAAATTTGATAAAAAGTCGTGAAATTGAAAAAAAGGAATAAATATACACCAATTACGCAAGTTAATTATAAATAATGTTTTCTCCAGTGCTTATAAATATCTAACTATATAGAAATGGTGTTTATTATATCAAATTAAATAATAAAAGTTCTTAATAAATATAACGAATAATTAAAAAACAAAACTTATAATGTACGTAAGTGCTTAAAATTCAATTTAACATGACAATATTTTCAATGAAATATATTCTACTGAGATTTATGTAAAGTATTTTTAAAAGGTTTTATTCAAGTAACTATAAATCCAGTACTATAAATTTACTTTTACAAAAATGGAAAAACATCATTTAATTTAATATTAAAATTTTTAAAACTAATTTGAGCACGCTCGAAAAAGTTCCCTAGCTTTGAAAAAAATTCAATGACTTTTCCCTAACTTTCTTCCCTGACCAAGAAAAAAACATTTTTCGAAAAAAATTCAACTTGTTTGAAAATTCAACTACTTGGATAAAAGTTGAACTACTCTATTCAAAATTGATTTTTCGATTTCAAATTTATCATCTTGCTTGATAATTTAACTATTCCGTTAAATTTTTTTTTTTGCAGAAAATTAATCTTCTTGGAAAAAAATTCGTATATTTCCGTAAAAATTCAACTATTTGGTTTAAAATTAACTTTTCTTTGAAAATTCTTATTTTAAGATTAAAAAAGAATGTAGCAGTTTTTTAAGCAAAATTTTTTAATTTTACAAGATTACAAAATTTAAAGAAAAATTCGATTTTGGAAAGATTTCAAAATAATTTTAAAACTTGAAAATTATTAAAGAATTTGAAATAAAATAATGTACATTTTTGAAGATTTTGAAATAAAATTTTGAAGCTTTTAAAGATTCCTGAGAAAATGTAAACCGATTTTTTATTTCGGAAATCTTATTTTTCGGAAGATTTTAAAACATTTTAAAAGCTATCCGATATTGTCAAAAAAGAATCTGCAAGATTTTAAGGCAATTTTTCTTATTTTGCAGAATTTTAAAACAATTTGAGGCAAAATTAGTATTATTTTTAAAGTTATATAGAAGGTTTAAAAGTTTTAACAAGATTAAAAAATAATTTGAAATTTGAAAAGATTTTAAAAAATTAAAACGAAACGCACATTTTTTAAGATTTCGAACAAAATTTCGAAGCTTATTGAGAATTTTGAAAGTTTTGAAGAAAATAAAAAACTTTTTTTCAAGATTCCTGAGAAGATTTAAACCGATTTTTTACTTTGCAAAATTTATTTTTTAGAAGATTTCAAAACATTTCTAAAGGTTTCCAATATTGTCAAAAAAGAATATGCAAAATTTTAAGAGAATTTTTTTTATTTTGCAGAATTTCACAACAAATTTAGGAAAAATTCGTATCATTTTTAAAGCTATTTAGATGTTTTAGCAAGATACAAAAATAATTTGGAATTTAAAAAGATTGTTTAAAATTAAAAGGAAACGTAAATTTTGAAGACTTCGAACAAAATTTCGAAGCTTATTAAGAATTTTGAAAGTTTTGAAGCAAATAAAAAACTTTTCTTAAGATTCCTGAGAAAATTTTAAATGACTTTATCTTTTGAACAATTTAACTTTGAAACAAAATTTTTAAAAATATCAAAAGATTCCTAACAATGATGATCAAAATCTGGAAGATTTAAAGCCAATGTTTATAATTTTGAACAAATTTTTAAAATTTAAGGAATAAGTCGACTAAGTTTATAAGTCATTAAGGAATTTAAGAAGTTTTTAAGAGATGAAAATATGTATATAATATATTTTATACATAAATAAATATTTATCAAATTATTTTATATTTCTTTTAAGTTTCTAAATTCCTAAATATCTTTTAAACTAGCACGAATTTTTCCTAAAATTTTGTAAAATCCTGTACAATAAAAAAACATACTTTTTCAACGTACGTGGAATTTTGAAACTTTTTATTTTGTATGAAAAATTATTTTTTTCCTCAAATTATAATTTCGATGCAATTTTTTAACAATTTATAATAATATAATAAATAATATATATAATATAATAAAAACAAGTAAAAAACAGAAAAATTTCAATTTTAAGTAAAAAAACAGTTTAATTTAACCAAAAAGTTGATCTCTCTACGAAAATTATAATACTTAATATTTCAACCACAAAAGATTTTAATTTTAAACCAAAAAAAGTGGAATTGAATTTGAAAAAAAATCTTAACAAACCTAACAATTTCATATTTCAACCAAGTAAAGATTTTATTTTAATGCAAAAACAAGAAATTTAATCTCTTTTAGTTGATCAACTATTACAATTTTCTTTGAGAATTCATGTTTTTTTGTTAAAAATTCAACTACTTGATTTAAAATTGAACCACTTTGTTAAAAATTCAATTTTTTTTTAAGATTGATAATTTCAGTTCAAAATTTCTTTGGTTTAAAACATAACTATTTTGTTGAAAATTCGTCTTTTTTATAGAAAATTAATCTTCTCGGTAGAAAATTCATCTATTTGCTTGAAAATTCAACTATTCGGCTTCAAATTAATTTTCTTGTTGAAAATTGATCGTTTTTGGATTAGTTCGACTTTTTTTGATTTAAATAAAAAATATTTTTTGGTTGAAATATCTATTATGCATTACATTTTTCGTTGAAAATTCATCTTTTTTGCTTAAAAATTCAACTATTCGGTTTAAAATTAACTTTCTTGTTGAAAATTCTTATTTTTGAGTTAAAAAATTTAACTATTTTGTAGAAAATTCGTCTCTTAGTGCAAATGTGACCTTTCTTCGTTATAAATGCAATGTTTAAAAATTAATTTTTTTTTTCGTCAAGGATTCGACTATTTTGTTGAAAATTCGTCTTTTTTGGACCAGTTCAACTATTTTTAATTCAAACAAAAAATATTTTTTTGGTTGAAATATCAATCATGCATTACATTTTTCGTTGAGAGTTCATCTCTTTTGATTGAAAATTTAATTACTTGGTTGAAAATTAACTTTTTGTTGGAATTTCGATTTGACAAATCCGAAATCTTCAAGTCCTTTTGAATTTTTTCAAGAGTTATTCAAAATTTGTATTTTGTATTAAAAATTGTTTTCTACGTCAAATCGGAAAGCTAGACGCGCACGCGATTGATGATTCTAGTGTATCTTAAAAATAGGTCAGGTATGTCGATGCGGTTTGGTTTCCAAAATCTGGAACGGGAATCAATCATGACTTGGACGTACGAATATTAATTATGAACTTTCGGGTTTTCGACTCATCACTTTTTTTCTACTTCATTTCCACTGTTAACTAACACGTGTTTACTTCGTCTAATCTATTTTCCCTAAATAAACTTGCATGTCTTCTCGTTCATAATTTAAGATTTTAAGGGTGTTGTTCATTTTTCATCAAAGCTTTATATTTAGAGGAAGAAATGGGAATACAAAATAGCACAGTTTATCAATAAAGATTTCTTTTTATTTCTCAAAAACGAAATTATTTTTAATTGCAATAAACAAACAGTATGAAATATTGCACACATGAAAGGCACCCATGACACTAAAAATAGTTAAATCACTTTTTGCTTCATTTTTTATTTTTGCATCAAATTTTAATCGGGGATAAGTGCCTAAAATGAAACACAAAAGATACAAATAATTAAATACAACAAAATAATAATTAATTAAATAAAAAATATTAAACTTAAATCGCAAACAGTTGAATTTTCAAGCCAAAAAGAACTTTTTAGAAGTCAGTTAAATTTTCAATCCAAAAGGACGAACTTTCTACCTAACAAACAAGACAAATGTTCAACAAAACAGTTTAGTTTTTAAAAATATAATTAAATTTTCAAAAGTATAGTTAAATTTTTAACAAAATAGTTCAATTTTCAACTGAAATCATAAATCTTTAACAACAACAAAATTTAATTCTTAACACAGAAGTTCAACTTTCAAGCAAGTAGTTGAAATTTTAATGAAAAGAACTGATTTTTTAACGAAAAGATAATATTTCATATTTTAATTAGGTAAAGATTTTAATTTTAATTCCAAAACAACTGAATTTAACTAAAAAGTGGATCTCACAACGAAAAATTTATAGTCGATAATTAAAAAAAAAAGATTATAATTTTAAGTCAGAAGCTGGTTAATTCAATCAAAAAAAAAGAGGAATTTTTACAAAACAGTTAAAGTTTCAAATAAATAATTAAATTTTTAACTAAATAGTTAAATGTTTAACAAATTGATTAAATTTTTTAATAAAATGATAAATCTTCAACAAAAAAATAATTTGTGACAAAGAAATTCAACTTTCAAGCAGGCAGTTGAAGTATCAATGAAAAGAGATTAATTCTCAGCAGAAAATAAAACAGTTGATATTTCAGCTGAGAAAATTTTTATTTTTAAGTAAAAAACAGTTCAATTTAACTAAAAAGTTGATCTCTCTACGAAAATTATAATACTTGATATTTCAACCAAAAAAGATTAAAATTTTAAACCGAAAAAATTGAATTTAATGAAAAAAAAAATAATTTTTAGCAAAATAGTTAAATCACTCACCATAACTGATTAATCCTCAACTAAACGGTTGATTTTTCAACCAGGAAAGATTTTTCAGTCAAGAAAGAAAAAAAAATTAAACTAAATTGTTGAATTTTTAAACTAGAAAGGCGAATTCTCAAGAAAACAGTGGAATTTTTAACAATATAATTAAAATTTCAACAAGATTATCAAATTTTTAATGAAATAATTAAATTTTGATCAAAATAGTTCAATTTCCAACCAAAACTGATTAATTTTAAACCAAAGGGTTGCATTCTTAAACAAAAAACATCAAATTTCTACCAAAAAAGATAAATTTTTAAACCGAAAAGACGATTTTTCAACAAACGAGTTAAATTTTCAACGAAATAATAAAAATTTCAGCAACATACTTAAATGTTTAACGAAACAATTGAATTTTTAACTAAATAGTTGAATATCCAAAAAATAAATTATTAATTTTTAACCAAACAGTTGCATTTTTATAAAAAAAGATCAAATTTCTACCAAAAGAGATACATTTTTTAACAAAAAAGACGAAATTTTTTAACAAGAGTTGAATTTTCAAGCAAGAAAAATTTTTCAGCCAAGGGTGAATGAAAAACTAAACCTATTTTTTAAATTTTCAAATCAAAAGGGCAAATTTTCAACCTTTAAATATAAATTTTTAACCAAAAAGTTCATTTGCAAGCAAATAGTTTAATTTTCTACGAAAATAATGGAATTTTCAACACAAGAAGACGAAGTTAAAAAAAGCTGCTTTTTGAAGCAAAATAAAAAGACATTTTTACAAAAAAGTTGAATTTTCTACCCAAAAAGACGAATTAAAAAAAAGTTGAATTTTCAAGCAAAATAAGAAGAAATTTTCTACAAAAAAGTTTAATTTCCAACAAAAAAGTTTATTTTGAACCAAATAGTTGAATTTTTAACTAAATATCAATTTTCAACCAAAAATAGAATAGTTAAATATTTAGTTTAAAAAATTAATTTTTATCCAAAACAGTTGAATTTTTAAGAAAAAAAAAATTCCACAATGAAGGTAAATTTTCAAACCGAAAATATGAATTTTCAACTAAAAATTTAATTTTGAAACAAATATTTCAATTTTAAACTGAAAATTATTTATTTCCAACCAAGAATTGAATAATTAAATTTGCAGTTGTTGATTTCAGGGTTGATCTTTTTTCGTTAGGAATTAATTTTTTTAATTGAAAACTTTTTTTTTAATTAAAAATTAATTTTTTGAATTGAAAATTTAACTATTCAATTTTTGGTTGAAAATTGATCTTTTTTAGTTAAAAATGTATGTATTTTGTTAAAAATTTATCTTAATTTTTTTTCTCCCTTAACTGAAAGTTTAACTATTTTAATATGAATTTGTTTTTGATTTTATATTAAACCATTTTTTGGTTGAAATATTAACTATTACATTTTCCGTTAAGGATTAATCTTTTTTTATTAAAAATTAATTTTTTGAATTACAAATTCAACTATTTCGTTTTTGGTTGAAAATTGATCTTTTTAAGTTGAATATTTACGTACTTTGGTTATAATTCGTCCTTTTTGGTAAAAAATTATGTTCTTGATTGAAAATTTATCTCTTTGGATTCAAAATTAACTATTTTTTTGAAAATTCGTCTTTTTTGATTAAAATATAAAATATTACATTTTTCATTGAGAATTAAACTTTTTTGGATAGATATTTTAGTAATTAATTGAAAATTAACTTTTTTATTGAAAATTCGCCTTTTTGGCTTAAAACTTCAACAATCTGGTTGATTTTTTGTCTGTTTTGACTGCGAATTCAACTATTTTGTTGAAAAATGTCTTTCGGGTGAATGTAATCGTTTTTGATTTAAAGTAAAATTTTTTGTTTGAAATATCAAATATTACATTTTTTGTCAAGATGTAAACTTTTTTCATACAAAATTATTTTTTAAATTAAAAAAAAAATCACGTATTTTGTTAAAAGTTCGTCTTTTTTCGGACAAAAAATATCTTCTTATTGGTTGAAAATTAATCTTTTTGGTTTCAAATTTGCCTATTTCGTTGCAAATTCGTCTTTTTAGGTTGAGTTCAACTGTATCTGATTTAAAATGACAATCTTTTTTTGTTGAAATTTCAAATACATATTACCTTTTTCATTGAGAACGTATCATTTTTTCTTGAAAGTTAAATGTTTTTTCTTTGTGTTGAAGATTTATCATTGTAGTTGAAAATTCATCTCTTGCGTTGAAAAGTCAACTATTTTGTTAATATTTTTTTTTGGTTAAACATTTGTTCTCTTAAATGAAAATTTAACTATTCCATTTTTGATTTAAAATTTATATTGTTTAGTTAAAGATTCAAATAGTTGGTTGGATATTTTTCTTTTTTATTTGAAAATTCATGTATTTATATCCCATTTATATCATGTATTTATAGCCCAAAACAGTAAAGCTAAAATTTTTCTTCCACCACACTGCAATTCAAAATTTTCAAAGACATTCCTTGTTTTATGTGAGCCATGACTAACTTACAACTTTTATTAAAAGTATAACAACTATCATTTGAAATTTATGAACAAAGTTTTGTAAAAATTAAATTTGGATATATATGTACTTCTAAAATACAAAATTAACTGAAAAAGTAACGATAGTTACTTTTTTTGTGAAATGGAACTAAGAAAAAGTTACGTTTTGAATCTGTAACGATAACGATAAATAGTTACTTTTTTCATGAGGTAACAGTAAATATAACTAGTTCTTTTTAAAAAGTAACTCACCCATGACTAT
>JAUELO010000096.1:2285333-2295962 GCA_032357855.1 Amphibolips quercusostensackenii | reverse complement strand
AAAAGTCGTCAGGCTTTTTTTGGACTGTCTGGATCGGGGTATGTCTGAATCAAAACGACTCCTTCGAGGAACTTCACAGCCTGAGTTCGAATTCTGTTGAAAGAAGAGTTAATTCAAAAAACAAAAAACTAGACAAAGTTGAAAGTATGTCCCCAGGGTGGCCGTTTTAATCAAGGAAAAAAATTCGCGGTCATTTCTCGGTAAAATTTTTTTTTCACAATTTATTTAAAAAATTATATTACTTAAAATTGACCATTTTTTCATTTACAGGGTGTCACTCAAACCCTCGAAAAACATTTTCTGACAAATCCAGGTTTTTCCCAGGTATAAATTTTCATAGTACGGAGCCATTCAAGTGCTTCGAATTTGCTGAGACAAGTTTATTATAAAGAATGTTTTTTTCAGTCTTAGTAAATATCTGGATGTGTAAAAATATGACTATGCATATGTAATATTAAATAACTGTTTTTTTATTTGAGAAAGTAACTTTGTTAAAGAATAACTAATTTCCTAATAGTACAAGTTTCTAGGCTTTCAATTAATATATTTAATTTAGAAAGGTTTCAAATATTGATACTAAAACAATAATAATTTCTTGAATTTGTACTCAGAATCCAAAAATTTGAATAACAAATTGAATTTTCATTTTATCGTCCTATACTTCAAATTCAGTGCATACTGAAGTGAAATTAATGTGGATACTATAACAAAAAATGCGAATTTTCTCAAAAAATGCGATTTTTCAATGAGATAGACAAATTTTTAACCAAACAGTTGAATTTTCAACTAAAGAAAATAAATTTGCAATCAAATAGTTGAACTTGAAACTAAAAAAGATGAAACAAAAAGAAAATGTATTTTAAAATAAAACGGCTTTTTTGTTGAAAAATCTTTTTCTTTCTTAGTTGATAATTAATTTTTTTAGCTGAAAATTTAATTATTCCATTCTTAGTTGAAAATTGATCTTTTTCAGTTAAGAATTTAAATATTTGCTGTAAAATTGATCTTTTTTAGTTAAAAATGCAACTATTCCAGTTAAAGATTCATCATTTTAGCTGAAACTTTCTTTTGTTAAAAATGTTTGTTTAATTTTTAAGAAAAGAGTTTAACTTTTAACCAAGTAGTTTAATTTTCAACTAAGGTCATAAATTTTCAACTGAAAAAAAAAATCAATTTTTAACCAAGAATAATATAGTTAAATTTTCAGTTAAAAAAGTTAATTATCAACCAAGAAAAAAAGGATTTTCAATAAAATAGTCAAATATTCAACCGAAGTGATGAATTCTAAACTAAAATGATGAATATTCAACTATAATAGTTGAAATTTAATCCAAAATGATGAATTTTCTACTAAAAAAAAAATTCAATCAAAAATTGAATACTTACATTTTCAGTTAAAAAATTAATTTTCAAGAAAACAAAAACGAATTTTTAACAAAATAGTTAAATTTGTAACCAAATTGATAAATTTTCAACTAAAATTATCAATCTTCAACTGGAATAGTTGAATTCTATACCAAAAATATAACTTTTTAATCAAAGAGTTTAACTTCCAACCAATTACTTTAATTTTCAACTAAAATGATGAATATTTAACTGAAATAGTTACAATTTCAAACATGAAGATTAATTTTCCACAAAAAGACAAAAATTTTAATAGTTAAATTTCCAGTTAAAAAAAATTCATTTTTAACAATAAAAAACGGATTTTCAATTGAATACATGATTTTTTAACGACATAGTTGAATTTTGAACTAAAAACGACCAATTTTCAACAAAAAATCGAATAGTTAGATTTTCACTTTAAAAAATTAATTTTTAACAAAAATAAACGAATGTTTAACAAAATAGTTAAATTTTCAACCAAAAAGATGAACTTTCAACTGAAATAATCAATCTTTAACTAAAATAGTTGAATTTTCAAGCAAAAATTCAATAGTCAAATTCGCAGATCAAAAAGTTACTGTTCAACCAAAAAGATGAATATTTAACACGAATATTTCAATTTAAGTTTAACAAAATTAATTTTCAACCAAAAAAAGTAAATTTTTCACAAAAGAGTCTAAACTTCCCACAAAGTTTAAGTTTCCCACAAGGTAGTTAAATTCAGTAATATAAAGCTACTTTCGAAAATGGAGAAAAATTGTTTTCTTTTTTTAAATTTTATGTTACAACTTTGAAAAATGTAAGCACGTTCTCAGAGAATTTCCGTGACATAAAAAAAAATCCCTGATATTTCCAGGTTTTTCCATGTATATAAAAATTGCCTGACAATTCCAGGTTTTCCAGGTGAGTAGACACCCTGATTTAAAGTAATCAAAACTGAACTGAAAATCAAATTACTAAAAGTGAAATACTTTTGAATTTTAGACTTTTAAAATTAAAGCTTAAAAAATTTTTAATTCAGAAATTTTTTATTTGAAGGCTCAGAAATTTACACGTATAAAATCTAAGCTTCGAACACTTTCCAATTGAACAATTTTAAATTAAATGCCATTCAACTGCAAAATTAAAATTTTGAATTTTTATAAACTGAATAATTCAATGATTTCTAGTTAAGAATATGAATCTAAATAAATAAAACTAAAATTAATAAAAATATTGAAAATCAAACATGCCGCTCTTCCACTTCAGTACAAATTTAACAAAAAGTTCCCCCCTTTCATCTGAATGTTAAAAATACAGAATTCGCCCCCAGTCCACTCTATAAATGTTTTTAAAAAATTAGACTCTTCCAATTCAGAAAAAATTTAAAACTAAATTTCCTCCCTTCTAACTCTAAAAAAATCTTAAAAATAAAAGAAGGTTTTACTTCCAATAAAAAAAATTAAAAACCAAGATTTCCTCCCTTTCAACTTAACAAAAATGTTTTTAAAAAAACGTCACTCTTTCAATCAAAAAAAAAATTGAAAATAAAAAATCTTCCCTTAAAGTCAATAATAATGTTAAAAATAAAAAAGGGCTTCTTCCGATTCACGAAAAATTAAAAAACCAAAATTTGCTTTCTTCCACATTAATAAAAATGTTGAAAATAAACAATTATTCTTCTTCCAATTCATAAAATATTGAAACTAAAATTTCATCCCTTCCAACTCTATAAAGATCTTAAAAATAACAACATTTCCTTCTTTCAATTCAGAAAGAAATGAATACCTACATTTCGTCCTTACCAACTCAATAAAAATGTTAATATAAAAAAATTCCCTCTTGCAATCCAGAAAAAAATTAAAAATAAAAAATTTTTCCTTAAACTCAATAAAAATCTTTGAAACAAAAAAAAATCCCTCTTCCAATACAGACAAAATTGAAAACCTTAATTTTCTCATTTTCAATACAATAAAAATGTTTAAACAAAAAAAATTACCCTCCCTTCAATTAAAAAAAAAAAGATTACACATAAAAACTTCCACCCTTCAACTCAATAAAAATGCTAAAACGAAAAAATAGCTCCTTGCAGTTCAGGAAAAAATTTTGTCCTTTACAACCCTATAAAAATCTTCAAAATACAAAAAAAAAATTCCTCTTCCAATTCAAAAAAGAAAAATAAAAACCAATATTTCCTCCCTTCCGAATCAACAAAAATGTTAAAATAAAAAAATGACCCTCTTACAATAAAAAAAATATCGAAAATAAAAAATCTTTCTTTAAACTCAATAATAATGTTAAAAACAAAAAAAGGCTTCTGATTTAGAAACAATTTAAAAACCAAAATTCGCTCTCTTCTAAATCAATAAATATGCCAAGAATAAATAATTCCCCTTTTTCCAATTCATAATCTATTCAAATAATAATTCTATCCGTTTCAACTCGCTAAAGATCTTTTGAAAAATCCTTTTTAAATTGAATTATTTTAATTTGAAGCCGTTTCAAATAAACAGTTGTTCAAATATTATTTATACATAGAAAACATTTTCACTTATAAATTAAAAATATTCAATACGGAACAATTAAAATTGTACTAAGTTCAAAGTTAAAATTTAGAACTCTGAAATTTTAACAATTTAAAGCTTTCTGTTTCAAAAAATCCAGTTTTTAATTGTTTAGCTTTGAATTGAATATTTTAGACATAAACTATATTTGAATAGAATTTGAAACTGTATAAAAGCATTTAAGTATGAAACTATTAATTTGAAATTACTTGAAAATAACTTTGGACATATTTAGAATCATCTTGTAAAATGAATTATTGTTCAACTTTTAACACTCAAACTTGATTTTACTTTCAAAAATCATTAATTAATGTCTACAGTTGGTCACATAAAACGTTTTTTATCCAAAATTTTCAAAATCAGACGCTTTTAATTTTTAATTGTTTAAGTCTTCAAAATTGCATTTTAAAATTCATTAAACTGAAAATGTACGCTCAAAAATGAAGACCTAAAACGGAAAATTTTTGAGATAAAAGATTTCAGAATTACGCATTGTATACTGAATGATTTCGTAAATTAAACAATTAATTATAAAAATCCAGTGAGCACCCAACAAATAAAATTATTTAAAATTATTAAAAAGATAAAATAAAATAATAATAAATAATAAATAAAATTAAATAAAAAGTACAATTATTTAACGATGGTTATAATTATTAAGAAATAGATTTCGTACCCATCGTTATCGCTGTCAATCATGTTTATAATCTGAACTTTGAGTTTGCTAAGTTGGGTCCAAGCCGTTTCCATTTCTGGAGTAACAACCGGAGCACTTGCAACCCATTTCAGGGTGGCTCGAAGAATTCTTCCGCTTGTCCTGAGAGCTCTTTTTGCCACAGCAGGTGCATCATCAGCTACTAATCTCGAAAGAGTTGAGACTAAACGTGGAATAACCTCAGGTTGCTTCTCCCTAAAATTACAGAAGGATTAAGCCAATTAAAATTTATTAATTATTAAATTAAATATTTTAATTAATTAATTAAATGTGTTTAAATAACAAATGTACACGGTGAGGCTGAACCAAATTAAATTGAAAGGGACTTACAGGGTGGTCCCTCAAACTTAAGAAAAAAAACAATCTTAGCTAAAAAGTCGAATTTTTTAGGCTGTATTTTATTTTTAAACCGGAAAAGATGAATTTTCCACCAAAAACAAGTGCATTTTCAACCAAATAATTCAATTTTCAAGACAAACAGATAAATCTTTTGGAAGACAGTTAAATTTTCAACCAAGAAAAATGCATTTTTAACTAAAAAGATGACCTTTTAAGAAAATAGTTGATTTTTCAACAAATGAATCACATTTTCAACCAAATAGTAAAATGTTTATTTAAAAGAGATGAATTCTGTGCAAATAATGTAAAAGTGAACTTATCAATTATAAAGAATTATTTTTCAACCATTAAAGATGAGTTTTCAACCAAGAAAATTACTTCTATGAAAAGACGAATCTTCAATCCAAAAGGACGGATTTTCTATTCAAAAAGACGAATATTCAACAAAAAAGTGGAATTCTCAATAAAAAAAAAATGACTTTGTAAAAAAATAATGAAATTTTACACCAAATAGTAGAACTTTAACCAAAAGAATTAACAATCAATCAAATAAGATTACTTTTTAAGAAAATAGTTGAATTTTCACTCAATTATTATAAAAAAAAAATAGTAGAATTTTTCACCAAACAAGATTAATTCTGGGTTAAAAATAGTATAATAAACATTTTGATTGAGATGAATAAACCTTCAAATATAAAAAAATGGTAGAGTTGGTATTGGAAAAAACGGATTTTCAACAAAATAGTTAAATTTTCAACCAAAGATTTAAATTCTCATCAAAATAATACAAATTTCAACAAAATATTTAAATTTAAAAAATGAATAAATTTTTTAACTATAAAGCTAAATTCTCAACGAAAAATGTTTCCAAAAAAGATGAAATTTCAACAAAAAAGATGGATTTTCTACCAAAAGACTTATTTTCGAAAAAATACATGAATTTTTAAATAAATAGTTAAATTTTTTAATTAAAAAAGATAAACTGTCAAGCAAAAATGAAAAAGTTACATTCGCAGTTTAAAAAATTAAATTTCAATAACAAATAAAAACAATCTTTAACAAAATAGTCTAATTTTTAACTAAAGAGATGAATTTTCAAATAAAATACCTCAATTTTCAGTTTAAAAAAATTAATTTTCAATCAAAGCAGAACAAATTTTCAATCATAAAGATGAATTTTCAACAAAGTGGTTTAAACTCCAACCAAGGAGTTCAATTTCCAACCAAAAAAGGTAAATTATTGCCAACAAATAATGGAGTAGTAAATTAGAAAAAAAATTAATTTTGAATAAGAAAAAATTGGAATCAACCAAAAAAAAAAGACAAATTCTGAACAAAATAATAGAATCCTCAACCAAAGAAGATTAATTTTCAACGAAACAGTTGCATTTTTATGCCAAAAAGATTAAATTTCTACCGAAAAAGATCAATTTTAAAATCAAAAGGACGAATGTCGAACCTAAAAGATTAATTATTTTTAACCAAAAAGTTTGACTTTCAATAAAATACATGAATTTTTAAACAAATAGTTGAATTTCTCAACTAAAAAGATAAGTTTTTAACCAATAATAGTCAAGTTACTTGCACTTCAAACAACTCATTTTGAACCAAAAAAAAAAGAATTTCCAACAAAATAGTTAAATTTTTAACCAGAGATGCTCCTTCAACAAAAGAAACGATATTTCAACAAAATAGTTAAATTTTTAACCTACGAGATAGATTTTCAACTAAAATGATGAATCTTCAATGGAAAATGATTTTTTAACAAATTGGTTCAACCTTCAGTCAAGTAGTTCAATTTTCAACCAAGAATGATTTATTTTTAAAGAATAATGTACGTGATAGTAAATATTTATAAAAAAAAGATTTTAATTTAAAATAAAAAAACATCTGGATTTAGCAAAAAAAAAAGACAAATTTTCAACAAGAAATGTAAAACTTGATATTTCATCCAAGAAAAGGTGAAATTTCTACCAAAAGAGATAAATTTTTAAACCAATAAGATAAATTTTCTACCAAAAAAGACTCATTTCCAACCAAATCCATGTGCTTTCAAACAAATAGTTGATTCTTTTAACTGAAAAAGATAAGTTTTTAACCAAACATGGAAAAATTACATTTTCAGATTAAAAATTAATTTTTAATAAAGAAAGATGAATTTTCAACAGATAATGTAATAGTATACATTTCAACAAAAAAGATTGCAATTTTAAATTAAAAACAGTACAATTCAACAAAAAAAAAGGAATTTCCAACAAAATATTTGAAATGTCTATTAAAAAAGATTAATTTTCAAACCAAAATAAGAATTTTCAAAAAAATAGTTGAATTTTCAACCAAGAAAGATTTCGGTTGAATTTTCAAACCAAAATACTAATTTTTCTCTGACCAATTTTTCATTTTCCTCGACCATTAGTATTCAAACACCAGATTTTCAATCTTGTAACATTGTGAACATAGAATCTTTCACAAAAGGAATAAAAAAGTTCAAAAACGGAAAAATTTCAAGTTTATCTTTGACAGATATGTGAAGTTTTTTAGAAATCCCTAACTTTTCTTTAACCAATAATGTGTCCTGACTTTTTGCTGCTTTCCAGTTTTTCCTTGTCCTTTCACCTTTCACTCCACAGTGTAATTTCAGTTCTAATTTTAATTTTGAGATGAAATATTTAAAAATTAGAATTACCCAGCTTCTTCTATAAATCCACTGACGGCTTTCCGAACTTCAGCATGCCTGTCCAACGAAAACTGCAATACTTCTTCCAAGTATATATGTAGCAACTGCGAATCTTTATTATTGACTAAAACCTCTTGCAATTTGCACAGGTTAGTTACTTTTACAGCTTCCTCTGACGAAATCGAAGCTTCATTGATCCAGTCGATAACCTGAGAATTTAGATTTCGAATTATTTTCATACTTTCATCAAAATTGGTTTTTAGATTTCAATTCCGAAGTCTATGACCGTTTTTGGTCAATTTCTTTCAAATTTTATCCGTCGAAGGCAAGCCTCCATAATGGATCTTATTCTCTTACAAGCTTGCGAAATTTGTGGGTTAGGTATGACATTTAGCTATAATTTACGTTGTTTATGTCAAACCGAAATTATTCAAAATTATTAATAAAATTTGCTCTCTCTCCCCTTGAAAAAATTATATTATTCTCATCCGTATGTTAACTTCCGCCGTTTTCGACCAAAACAAAAAGGAAGTTACGTGACTAAATTATGTACTCAGATATTCATTATTTTTCGAATGGAAAAACAAATATAGTCAGAATTAATTCCAGCAATTGAATAAATATTGAAAAGCCTCCTCCCCGCAACTTTTGTTTAATTTTGTACCCGATTTCGAAAGAAAGTTCTGTTTTCCAAATTTGTAGGTTATGTTACTGACCAACTCTGAAGGTTCTCTTTCGGGGTCGGAGCGTCTATGTAAACGAGGATCCATAATTAAATCACTTATTATATAAATTATAATAAATGGAATAAAAAAATATTAATTTCTCCCTCGTTCAGTCATTAATAAAAAAATCCTCAAATTTTTAACGCAATGCGAAGCCAACGTCCCATTCCCGGTTCCCAGAAGGCAGCAAAATTTCCCTATATCCATGCTGGGAGTACTGTAAGTAAGAAAACCCCTAGAATTCACCAGTGTCTAGTTTAGGTTATGATCACGCACATCGTGTTGTTGTGATTTTTTAAGAAATTATGTGAAATTTACAGCATAATGTTGTAAAAATGAGTTAAAATCGGTGCTTAAATTAGAAGCTATTTTAATTAATCATCGAGCGAGAGGTAAGTACTTCTCAATTTCTTTTAAAATCTTTAAAAGAGGTCTTTTAACAACTATAACCTCAAACTCGTACCGCAATTGAAATTTAATTTCATATATCGTTTTGTTTTGTGTCCAGTATTTTTAAAACCGACTCTTGAAGCGTACCTGAACCAAGAATTATTCCCGCAAGCCAGAGTGGCATTGCGAGTCTTCAGTGAAATTTAGAATAAATTTTAGCCGCTGTCAAAGATGCCGACAGATTCATCTACAGAGAAAAGTGAATGCTGTAGTGAACAACCCCAACAACCCCTTGAGTCCAGTGATTCCAGTGAATTCAGCGAAACCAGTGAAACCAGTGAACCCTTGAGTTTGTTGCAACCTGAACTTAAGAAAAAAATTCTATGTGTGGGATTATGTCGTACAGACATTATTCAAATCTGCCGAGAATTTCCTGACGAATATTCCGAGCTGGAGTAAGTTCTTTTTTTTGTTTGTTTTCATTTGAGAGTCAAGGTCAAGCTGCATTCAACTTACAATGAAAAGCTTTTTATTATTCACAAGCGACAGTCGTTCAAATTAAATAAGTTGTACAAGTTATCACGTGACTATAAATCAATCCGAAATCATTTCAGCATGAAATTGAAATACGTATTTAAGATTTATCTAACTTTGTTAAATACGCAGTTATTATTATCAAATGTAGGTTTTAATTTTTTTTGCGTACTATAATTAGGTATTTTCACTTACTACTCGTTTAAAAAAAAATCGGTTCGTTCTCCCCTCAGCAAGTGTTTTTAGCGAAAGAGTTGAATTTCGAACTAAAAAAAGATCAATTTTTAACCAAAGTGATGAATTTTCAACTAATATGATGAATCTTGATCAGGAATAGATGAATTTTCAAAAAAAAGAGTGTAACTTTTAACCAAGTTATTCACTTTTTCAGCCAAATAATTTTATTTTCAACAAAATAGTTTCATATTCATCTAAAAAAATTAATTTTCAACTAAAATTATCAATAATTAAATGAAGTAATTGAGTTTTGAACCAAAATGATAAATTTTCGAACAAAATATTAATTTTCAAACAAGATTAATTTTTTACCAAAGAAAAGATTTTTAACAAAATACATACATTCTTAACCAAATAAATGAATTTGCAACTAAAAAAGAATTTCAAACAAATAGTTGAATATTGAACTAAAAAAGATTACTTTTCTACTAAAAATGTAATAGTTCAATTTTCAGTTACAAAATTTGATTTTCCACCAAAACAAAAACTTTTCAACCAAAGAAATAAATTTTCTGTTATAATTATGAATCTTCAACTTGAATAGATGAATTTTGAACAAAACAGTTTAATTTTCAATCAAATAGTTTTATTTTAAACAAAATAGTTTTACTTTCAGACAAAAAGATGAATTTTCAACTAAAATTATGAATAATTAACTGGAATAATTAGATTTTTATCCAAAAAGATGATTTTTTAAACAAGAAGATTGATTTTGAAAGAAGAAGATTGATTTTCTACCAAAAACAGGATTTTTAAACAAAATACATGAATTTTCAACAACTTATTTGAAATTTCAATAAAAAAAGATCAAATTTTAACCAAATATTAGAATTTTGTACTAAAAAAGATTACTTTTCAACTAAAAAGGGAATAGTTACATTGTTAGTTAAAGAAATTCATTTAAAAAAAAAAGTTTTCAACCAAAGAAATGAATTTTCTGTTATAATTATGAATCTTCAACTGGAATAGATGAATTTTGAACAAAACAGTTTAACTTTCAATCAAGTAGTTTTATTTTAAACAAAATAGTTTTACTTTCAGACAAAAAGATGAATTTTCAACTAAAATTATGAATAATTAACT
>JAUELO010000096.1:2236925-2256797 GCA_032357855.1 Amphibolips quercusostensackenii | reverse complement strand
TTTGGGTTGAAAATGATCTTTTTTGTTAAAAATTTAACTATTTTGTTGAAAATTAACTTTTTTTTTAAATTCATATTTTTGAATTAAAAATTTAATTGTTTCGTAGAAACTTGACTTTTTTACTTAAAAATTTGACTTAAAATTTTTTTTTTGTTGAAAATTTGTCTTTTTTGGTGGTAAATTAATCTATTTCAATGGAAAATCAAATTTTTTAGTTGAAAATTGACTTTTTCTTGAAAATTTATCTTTTGGTTGAAAACTCACCTTTTTGGATTGAAGATGATATTTTTTGTTGAAAATTCATATTTTCAGGATGAAAAATCAACTTTTTGTGGAAAATTTGTCTTTTTGGCTTGAAATTTAAATATTTTGGCAAAAAATTCAACTATTTGGTTGAAAATTGGTCTTTCTTGATGGAAAATTAATCTTTGTGGTAGAAAAATCACCTTTTGGGTTGAAAATAATTTTTTTTTTTTTGAAAATTTAACTACTTTGTTGAAAATTAACTATTTTCTTGAAAATTTATATTTTCGGATTCAAAATTCCATTGTTTTGTAGAAACTTGTCCTTTTTAGTTGAAAATTCAACTATTTCGTTGAAAATTGGTCTTTTTGGTGAAAAATTAATCTTTGTGGTTGAAAACTCACATTTTTGTGTTGAAGATGATATTTTTTTTTAACAATTCATATTTTGAGTTAAAAATTTAATATTTTCTAGACTATTCGTCTTTTTGACTTAAAATTTGAATAGTTTGGTAGAAAATCCAACTATTTGGTAGAAAATTGGCTTTCTTGGTGGAAAATTAATATTTTTGTTTAAAAAATCACCTCTTTAATTTAAAAATGATCTTTTTTGCTTGAAATTTAAATAGTTTGGTAAAAAATTCAACTATTTGGTTGAAAATTAGTCTTTCTTGGTGAAAAATAAATCTTTGCGGTGAAAAAATCACCTTTTTGGGTTGAAAATAATATTTTTTTTGTTAGAAATTTAACTACTTTGTTAAAAATTACCTATTTTCTTAAAAATTCATATTTTCGGATCAAAAATTCAATTGGTTTGTAGAAATTTGGCCTTTTTAGTTAAAAATTCAACTTTTTGGTTGAAAATTTGTCTTTTTTGGTGGAAAATTAATATTCTTGGTTAAAAAATCACATTTTTAGTTTGAAAACGATCTTTTTTGTTAAAAATGTAAATATTTTGTCAGAAAATTACTTTTTTCTTAAAAATTCATATTTTTTGGATTACAAATTCAAATGTTTTATAGAAAGTTGGCCTTTTTAATTAAAAATTTTTAATATTTTGGGAGTGTAATTGAACTATTTACTTGAAAATTGGTCTTTCTTGATGAGTAATTAATCATTTTGTTGAAAAATCATGTTTTTGAGTTAAAAATGATATTTTTTGGTTGTAAATTTATATTTTCACAATGAAAACTGAACTGTTTTTTAGAAAATTTGTCTTTCTGGCTTGAACTTTGAATAGTTTGGCAGAAAATTCAACTATTTGTTTGAAAATTTGTCTTTTGCTGGAAAATTAATCATTTCGTTAGAATATCATATTTTTGGGTCAAAAATGATATTTTTGATTAAAAATTCATATTTTCACGATGAAAACTCACCTGTTTTGTGGAAAATTTGTCTTTTTGGCTTAAAATTCAAAAATTTTGGTATTAAAATTCGACTTTTTTGTTGAAAATTGGTCTTTCTTGATGGAAAATTAATCGTTGTGGTGGAAAAACCAACTTTTTAGGTTGAAAGTGATCTTTTTCGTTGAAAATTTAACTGTTTTGTTGAAAAATTACTTTTTTCTTGAAAATTCATATTTTCTTATTGAAAATTCAACTGTTTTGAATAAATTTGGCCCTCTTAGTTAAAAATTCAACCATTTGGTTAAATATTTGTCTTTTTTAGTGGAAAATTAATCATTTCGTTGAAAAATCACTTTTTTGGGTTGAAAATTCATATTTTCACAATGAAAACTCAACTGTTTTGTAGAAAATTTGTCTTTTTGTCTTGAAATTTGAATAGTTTGGTAAAAAATTCAACTATTTGGTTGAAATTTTTTTTTTGGGTGGAAAATTAAGCTTTTGGGTTGTAAAATCACCTTTTTGGGTTGAAAATGATCCTTCTTGTTGAAAAGTCATATTTTTAGGTTGAAAATTCAACTGTTCTGTAGAAAATTCACCTTTTTGGGTTAAAATTTGGACAGTTTGGTGGAAGATTAAAGTATTTTGTTGAAAATTTAGATTTTGTGAAGAAAATCATCTTTTTGGTTGAAAGTTGATTCTTTTTAATTAAAATGTTTACTCTAACATTTTTTGTTCAAAATTCATCTGTTTTGGTTAAAGATTAAATTATTTTGTCAAAAATTTGACTGTTTTGTTAAAAAATCATCTTTTTTGTTTGAAAGTTCAACTAGTTGAAAGTTCGCCTTTTGAGTTGAAAATTCGTCTTTTGATTGAAAGGTCATCTTTTTGGGTTGGAAATTTGATTAATAAAGAAGTTACCAATAATTTGAAAAATTCTTTGATTTATTTTCCGCATCACACTTATTTTGCAGTCTTTAACTTATTTTTTGCTCAGAAACTGCTCTTAAAAACTAAAATTCAATTCGATTTAATTAAATTCTAAAAAGGTGCGAATATCAATGCTTTCCGAATTTTAAAGACAGATGTCTGTAGATTCGCTCTAACTGAAATATCTTAACTCTAGAATCAATGGACAAGTTTTTTTCACATTTATGTAGTAAATGCGCCACTTACAGTGATCGTATTTACCAAATAATTATCTTATACAAACAAAAGTGCATTTTAAAAAGAAAGATAAGATTTCCTGTTAAATAGTTATCTCATAAGCTCATTTTCCTTCTGAATATTCGACGATAACATTGTCCATTCATTAAAAATCACTCTTGAATTTCAAACATTTCCATTAGTCATACAAAGTCACACTTTAAAAAAAATCTTTGAATAGAAAAATTATTAATATTATTAGAAACAACGATACTAAGAAATATAAAAATTGCATACACACTCACACTCTTCGTATTTTTACAGTCATTTTTACAGAAATTAATAGCTTTTTGATACCATACACAGACGGTCGACATTCAATTGTCGATGGTGAATGATTATTGATCTAAATTTGTATCGGTCAGTAGAATTAATTTATAATCTGTATTAACAGTCGGCATCGAGTCCACTGTCCACAAAATCTATGACTTGAAGTATTGCTTTATAGGGTAAAGTCCTGAAAAAAGGGAAAAATTTAATTTGAGCATTTTTAATATATAATAAAAATATAAATATAAAGAAATATAAAATAATTTGAGATTTCGGAAAATGGGCACGTGAAAATGCAGGGTGCCTACTCACCTTGAAAACCTGAAAAACATGAAAATGTCAGGGAATTTTGTTGATAATGGAAAGTCAAGAAATGTTATTTAAATCAGAAAATTGTTTTGAGCTTGCTACAATTTCTTTTAATAATTGTAATATTAAATTAAATAATGATGTTTTTTAATATCAAGGAAGAATTTTAAGTACTAAAAATTCATATACGAAAATATTATAAAAATTTGTTTTGATTAACAATCAAATTCATGGACTTTAGAAACAAAGTTTGCGATTGGTTAATTATTCTATTTTTCGTATTATTCATTTGTTTGAATATTCAATAGTAATCATGCAAATGTATTTAAGAATTTCCTTCGGAATATTCTGTACATGCACTCAAAAAAAATTTAGGTGAGCTCAACAAAAATTTGATTGAATCAACCCGATAAGAAAAAAGTTTTTTTGATTCAAACGAACTTTTTTTCTGAGTATAATCATTTGTTAAAGCAAAATCTAGAGATACTTTGACAAAACTTAAAATTATCAGGATTTTTTTTAGAATTTGAAGTCACGGGATTCTATAATATTTCAAGGGATTTCACCCCGTTTTTTTAAATTTCTAGGGACTTTTTGGAATTTCAGAATATTACACGTGAGTTTAGAGGATTAAAAAAATTCCCAACAATTTCAACTGATTTAAAACACTTCAGGGAAGTTTTAAAAAGAAATAAAAATCGGGATGGGAACAAGACATTTTTCAAATTTTAAAAGAAATTCTGAGTTGGAAGAGGGGTATTCTAAATTTAAAACAAACTCTTAGTTGTAACTGAAAACTTTCACAAAGAATTAAAATTCTGAATTGGAACCGGGAATTTTTCGAAAGAAACAGAGAATTTTGCAATTTTAACCAATTATAAGTTGGAACAGGAAATTTTCCCAAAAAATTAAAATTCTGTATTGCAGCAGAGAATTTTTCAAAAGAATTATAATTTTGGATTAGAACATGGCATTTTTCAGAGGAATTATAATTCTGGATTGGAACAGGCAATTTTCAAATTCAAATAAATTCTGAGTTGGAACAAGGAATTTTCAAATTTTAACAAACACTGATTTCAAACTGTAAATTTTCCCGAACAATTAAAATTCTAGATTGGAACAAAAAAATTTCAAAAGAAACAGGAAATTCGGAAAATTTAACAAATTCTGAGTTCGAACTGAAAAATATTTGAAAATTTAAACTTCTGCATGGGAACAGGGAATTTTTCAGAGGAATTATATTTCTGGATTGGAACAAGGAATTTTTAAATTTCAATCAATTCTGCGTTAAAACAAGGAGTTTAAAAGTTTTAACCAGTTCTAAATTGGAACATAAAATTTTGAAATTTTAACAAATTCTGAATTAAAAATGAACATTTTCCCAAATAATTAGAGTTCTGAGTTGGAACTTAAAACTTTCCCAAAGAATTAAAATTCTGGATTGGAGCAGGGAATTTAAAAAAAAATTATAATTCTGGATTGGAACAGGGAATTTTTAAATTTATATAAATTCTAAGTTGAAACAAGGAATTTTCAAATTTTAACAAACTCTAATTTGAAACTAAAAATTTTTCCAAACAATTAAAATTCTGGATTTGAACAAGGAATTTTTCAAAAAAAACAAAAAAATTTGGAAATTTTAACAAATTCTGATTGGGAACTGGAAAATATTCCAAAGATTGATAATTCAGGATTGGAACAGGAAATTTTTCAAAAGAATGCTAATTCTGCATGGGAATAAGGAATTTTCAAATTTAAATAAATTCTGAGTTAAAACTGGAAATTTTCCCAAAGAATTAAAATTCTCGATCAGAACAGGGAATTTTTCAAAAGAATTATAATTCTGGATTGGAACAGGGAATTTTCAAACTTAAATAAATTCTGAGTTGGAACAAAGAATTTTCAAATTTTAACAAACTCTGATTTAAAACTGAAAATTCTCCCAAACAATTAAAATTCTATATTGAAACAAGGGATTTTTCAAAAGAAACAGGAAATTGGACATTTTAACAAATTCTGGGTTCGAACTGAAAAATATCCCAAAGCTTTAAAATTCTGGATTAGAACAGAGAATTTTTCAAAAGAATTATAATTCTGGAGTGATATAAGGAATTTTCAAATTTTAACAAACTCTGGGTTTAAAATGAAAATTTTCACAAACTATTAAAATTCTGTATTGGAACAGGGAATTTTTTAAAAGAATGATAATTCTGGATTGGAACAGGGAATTTTTAAATTTCAATAAATTCTAAATTGGAACAGTAGTTCAAAAATTTTAATCAGTTCTAAGTTGAAACAGGAAATTTTAAAATTTTAACAAATTCCAAATTGAAACTGCAAATTTTTCCAAATAATTAAAGTTCTGAGTTGGAACTGAAAACTTTCCCAAAGAATTAAAAAATCTGGATTGGAACAGGGAATTTTTCAAAAGAAACAGGGAGTTTTGAAATTCTAACCAATTCTAAGTTGAAACTGAAAATTTTTCCAAAGCATTAAAATTCTCGATTGGAACTGGAAATTTTCCCAAAGAATTAAAATTCTGTATTGAAACAGAGAATTTTTTTAAAGAATGATAATTTTGAATTGGAATATGGCTATCAGAGAAGTGAAAAATTCCAGGTTATAATTTTAGAAATATTTTTCTGATGATAAAGGCAGGAATTTAAGTTTAAAAATAAAAAATTACTCTACTATCTAACCAATCAATTTGACGAAAAAATTATAACTCTTAGTCGAAACCGGGAAATTTCGAAAGGAATTTGAATCCTGGATTTGGACAAGGAATTTTGCAAAAGAATTATAATTCTGACTCGGAACAGGGAATTTTTAAATTTTAACTAATTCAAATTGGAACAGGGAATTTTCAATTTTAATAAATTCTAAATTGGCATAGGGTGTTTTCAAATTTAAACAAATTCTGAGTTGGAACTGAAAATTTCCCTAACGAATTGAAATTCTGACTTGAAACAGAAAATAAAATTTTTTCAATAAATTTTGACTTTCAGCAGGGAATTTTACAATTTTAACTAATTCTAAATTACAACAGGGAATTTTAAAATTTTAACAAATTCTGAGTTGGAACTGCAAATTTTCCCAACGAATTGAAATTCTGGATTGGAAGAGGGAATTTGAAAACTTAAATAAATTCTGACTCTGAGCAGGAATTAATTCAAAAATTAAAAATTACTCTATTTTCAACTATTTTATGCACAGATTTAAGAAATAATTATAGTTTTATTGTTATTAATTTATTTCATTATTCGATGGTGATAATAAATATATTTAGGAATACCCTGTGATAATTTTTTTTAAAGGTTTCTAAATAAAAAAAATTAATTTAATCCCTAGAAACGTGCACCATTACAAAATATCTTGTCCTCTTATAAAGTTGCTTTTTAAAATGAAAAAAAATTTTTTTTCATAAAGATTAAAAAAAAATTATTTATAATAAACTCGCGATGAACTCGTATACATATTCCAAGTAGATTGTCTTAAAAATGAGAAGTTTTGAGTAGACACCCTAAATTTGAAAGATTTACAATTAAATACATAAAATTAATTCGAATTTGAATATTTAATAATTTGTTAATACGAACCTAACAAAAGTGCTGATGGTTAACCAATAATTAGGAATAGTAACTTCCATTTGATTCCTTCTCTGTGCGCTTATTATTTGATCAGCAGCTTCCTCCGGCTTAACCAGCGCCAAAAAATTGGGGAATCTAAAATTTAAAAAACATTTCAAAATAATTTTGAAAAAATAGAATGTATTTCAATATTTGTATTGGTCATTTTCCCACCTTTGATCCAACACTCTAGTCTGCTTGTAATACAATAAATACATTCATTAAAACTTGTTACTAAATTAAATTAAATTTTAGATTAAAAAATAATTTTTACATCAAAATATAATTTTTACATTCATAAATATTTTTTAAATTAACAAATAAATTTTAATTATAAATCAATAATGATCTTCGAATTTATTCAATCACTTCATCCATATTAAAGCTTTCTTTTTTCTGTTCGCTTTTCACATATTTTTTGAAAATTAATTGTTTTTAACAACTCAGTTTTATGATCCTAAATTAAGCATGTATCAATTTTTAATCAAATTTCAAAATTGTTTATTTTTAACGCTTTAGTTTGAATTCAAGCTTCAAAAGATTAAATCCGAAAAAAAATTTGGTTGGAAATTGCTTAATTTTTAAGGTTTCCAATTTAAAATTTCACAATGTTGTAATTTCAAATAAAATTATTAAGAATTTCAGAAAAACATTAAATCTTTTAAAATTGCAAATTTTAATATTGAAAGCGTTGACAGTCAGTTTAAAATTAATAATTTTAGATTTAAATATTATGATTTTTGGGTTCAATTTTAATTGTCTGGTTTTTAAATCCTACGAAATCGTAAAACGTCAAAAAGTTTAAAGGATTTGTAATATAGCCATTTTTTGCATTCTTTTTTCTATTTTTAATTTTAAATGTAGTATCTTAAAGAAAAAACTAATTTTTGTTAAAAGATTTAAAAAAATTAATCATTTAAAGATGAAAAACATTTGGTTGAAAAATTTCATTGAATAATAAGATAATAAACAAATAAAAAATAATGTGTTAGAAATTACACGATTTAAAACAAAAAAGTAAAAAATTGTGTTGTTCAAAATCAAAATGGATACAAATTAAATTATATGAAACTGATATCTCATTAATATAATCATTTCTTTCATTTTAAAATATTACAATTTTTAAGTTGTGAATTTTCATGATGAACGCTAATTTTTTATTTTCCTTCAACAGTTTTAATTTTGTGATTAAAATGAAAACGATTTAATTTTTAAAAGTATAATTAACAAATTAAAAAATGTTAATTTCGAACGTTTTTTAAAAATAATTTAATTTTAAAGGTTTATAATTGAAAATTTTGCCATTTTAAACAAAGTGAGAATGACGGTGACTTTATTTTTTCATCTTACAATTAGAAAAATTTGTCTAATCAATTTTAATGTTAAATTTATTAATCGATTAAACTAAATTTAATTAAATCAATTATTCGCTTTAAATAAAAATTTATTTCAATTGCTTAATTTTGAATGCTTTTAATTAGAAATAATTTAATTATAATTCCTACAAATTTAAAAAAATTTGATTTTCAAAATTATAATCTGAAAATATTCAATATCTATTTATCATTTTTAAAATGCCCTATTTACGAAATTTTAATCTAAAATCATTCAATTTCGAGATTCTTTAATTAGGAATAAAACTGTTTAATTTTGAACGCTTTGAATTAGAAATTATGCAATTTCAAGTCCTTTCTAATGGAACTGACCAATTTTAAACATTTTAGTCTGCAATTTTTTAATTCTTAAAGCTTCTAATTTACAATTTTTCAATTCAAAAATCAATATATTTTTATATAAAAAACTTGGTTTAATTATAGATTTTTAAACTATTTATATTTTTAATGTTAGGGAATAAAGTTTCAAAGATGTGAACGCATGTATATTATATTTTCAAATCCACTTACATCAAAAAATTGAAAAAGAACTTAAGTTTCTAGTTTTTGAAAATTAAATTAAATTATCCAGTTTTTTTAACAAGAAATTTTGTAATCGTTATTTAATTCATTTTTTTTAATATTTACTAAATTAATATTAATAATAGAATAATTAGTGTAATTTAATTTAGTAAATTAATTTATGTTTTTCTTACCTCGTCTTTGGTTTTTTGCAAAGTCCGGTGTCGACCATGTAGGGATAAATCGTGGTGAATTTGATATTGTTTATTTTGTTGGGGCTTATTTGACGAATTTCCTCACATAGTGAATCCATAATTCCTGAAAAATATAAATTGTTGAAATAATTTTTTTTTAATAAAGAAAATACTAGAGAAGAATAACTTCCCGGAACTACATAGAAGAAAAAAATTTCTATTCTCTATTTTGGAAAACTTGAAAAAAATAAAAATTACCTCTAACTGCGAATTTTGTTGCACAATACGGCACCAAATTCGGAAGTCCTACGATACCAGCCATTGACGATAAAGCCACTATATGTCCGTGATTTTTTTCAATCATACTAGGCAAAAATGCTTGCAGCATCTGAAAAAAAATTTTATTTAAGTTTTATTTTGAAGTTTTTGAAAAATTAAAAAAAAAATTTAATGTGTCAGGATTTCAACAAATTAAATTTTGAAGCTTTTTAATGATTTTTAAAAAATATTAGGCAAAATATGAATTAATTTTGCATTTTGAAAACTTGATTTAAAAAATATATATTTTAAAACATTTTTACTAATTTCTTCAAATTTCGGAGAAGAATGTAGAAGATTTTAAAACAAAATTGTTCAATTTTGCAAGATTTCCAAGTTTTAGAAAAAATTCAAATAAGTTTAAGAGATATATAGAAGTTTTGCAAAGATACAAAAAATAATTTTTAACTTAAAAAGATTTCAACAGATTCAGAACAAAGTGTTTGACATTTGTTTAAGATTTTTAAAAGTTTTAAAATAAGTAATACAAAACTCATCTTAAGATTCCTGGAAAAATTAAATTTATATAATCTTGAAGCAAATACAACTTTAAAAAAATTCTATTTTGTATTAAAAGTTATTTTTCCCTTCAAATCATAATTTGCATAACATTTTTTTTATTGACAGAAAAATCTGTTTTAGTTAAAAATTTATTAACTTTTTTAAAATTTGTTTATTTGGTTTGAAAATTCATCTTTTTTAGTAGAAATTTCATATTTTTTAATTAAAATTGCAACTGTTTTGTTAAAATTAAAATATTTTTTGGTTGAAGATTCAACTATATAGTTAAAAATTCTATTGTTGAAAATTCTATTGTAAAAAAATTAATCTTTTTCGTAGAAAATCTATGTATTTGGTTGAAAATTAACTTTTTTGTCGAAAATTCATATTTTCGGGCTAAAAATTAAACTGTTTTGTAGAAAATGCGTCTTTTTTTTGACAATATTTAATCTTGTTTGGTTAAAAATAGAACTGGTCGGAAATGAATCTATTTTTTGGTTGAGGATTTTACTATTTTGTAAAAAATCGGTATTTTTATGAATTTATCTTCTTGGATTTTAATAGCAACTATCACATTTTTTGTGAGAACTAATTTTTTTTCAAATTCAACTATTTGGTTAAGGATGAACTTTTTTGTTGAAATTTTGATTTGAAATATTTAAAATTATCAAAAATATTTGTCAATTTTCTCAAGAATCTTCAGAATATTATAGTTATACAATCTTAAAAACAAATATAAAAATCTAAATAAGTGTACAGTTTTTTGAAATTTTTATTTTGTATCAGAAATTATTTTTTTTCTCAAATAAAAAAACTACATTCGCGAGTAGCGCGCTATTAAAGATGCAAGTTAAATTTTATGATGCTTTTTTTTCTTAAATTTCCAGGGAAAATTTTAATTGATTTTTTATTTTGAAAAGTTGATTTAAAAAAAATATTTGAAAATATTTCGAATGACTTCCTAAAACTTCAGAAAAGAATATAGGAGATTTTCAAGAAAAATGTTGCAATGTTTTAGGATTGCAGCATTTTAGAAAAAATTCGATTGATTTTAAGATATATTTACAAGTTTTGAAAAAACACAAAAATAATATTAAATTAAAAAGCTTTCAACCATTTTAAAACAAAAAGTCGATTTTTAAATATTGCATACAAAAGATTTCGACGCTTTTTAAGAATTTTGAAAGGCTACAACATAATTAAAAAAATAATTTAGGTTTTAATTTAAAGATGAGTCTTAAAATTCGTATATCCAGGTATTTTTGCTGGAAGAAAGTTTAAAAATTAGTCTCTGTTTAAAAATAGAATGAAAAATGTTTTTGTTCGGAAATAAATTTGTGTACCTAATTTAAAATGTTGGAACTCACCCAAAAGTATTAACCCAAAAATAGAATTCGAATATGTTTAAGAGATATTTAGGAGTTTTGAAAAGATACAGAAATAATGTCAAACTTAAAATGATATTAAAATTTTTTTTAAATGTAGATTTTTAAAAATTTCAAATAAAAGATTTAGACGCACTCTAAGAGTTTTGAAAGGTTCCAAAATAAAAAAAAATGTTTTATTTAGTTCTTAATTTAAAAATGAGTCTTAAAATTCCTATATCCAGGTATTTTTTTTTGGAAAGAAGTTTAAAAAATAAACTGTTTTAAAATAGAATATAAAATGTTTTTGGTCGAAAATAAATCCATGCATCTAATTTAAAACGTTGGAACTCACCCAAAAGTGCGACATGAGGTTGACTTCAACAAGCTTTCTAATCTCTTCCGGTGTGTGGGTGAGGAAAGAGTGGCAGGGCATAATACCCGCATTATTCACGAGAATAGTAACATTTCCAACTTCTTCCCTAATTTTTTCGGCAGTTTCCAAAACTTCATCTCTGTTGGACACATCGCACCTGAAAATCGTAAAAATTCATTGATAATTCTTCAATTAAATAAAAATATACATCAAACTTTGGATTCAAGTCCCTTTTTAAAAATTAACTAAAAAAACTACAAATACTGATTACCATACTAATTATTTCAAAAGATATTTTTAAATATTAGAAGTTTTTAAAAGACCCAGAAATAACTTTAAAAGATAATACACATTTGTTGAAGATTCGAGAGGAAATTTAAATTCATTTTTTATTTAAAAAAATGAATTTAAAGAAAATATTTAAAAAGATTTTAATACCTTTAAAATGATTTCCTCAAATTTCGGAAAAGAATGTAAAAGATTTTAAAGCAAAGGTTTTCCATTTTGCAAAATTACAAAATTTTATAAAAAATTTAAACGAAAAATTCGTTACAAAAATAATTTTTAACTCTAAATGATTTCAACAAATTTAAGACAAAATGTTGATGTTTAAAGATTTCAATAAAAAATGTTGAAGATTTTTTAATTTTTAATATTTCTGGTACAAATTTAAATGATTTTCTATTTGGAAAATTAATTTAAAAGAATATTTAAAAAGATTTGAAAACATTGAAAAAGATTTCCAAAAATTTCAAAAAAGAATCTAAAAGATTTAAGGGAAATTTTTTTTATTTTGCTGGTTTTTTTTCAAATTTGAAAAAAAAAATCAAATCATTTTTAAATTTATTTTGAAAGGTTTTAATGCAAAATTTTTCAATTTTGCAAGGCTACAAAATTGTAGAAAAATTTTGAATAAGTTTAGGAGTCATTCAGAAGTATTAAAAAGATACAAATAATTTTTAAAGGATTCAAGAGAATACAAAAATTTGTTCAAGATTTCTGAAATAATTCAATATCATTTAATATTTTACGAAATTTATTCTTAGAGAATATTATAAAATATTTCAAAACATTCTATTTTGATATTTTTCTAAAGATTTTGAATGAAAGATTTATTTTTGTTCAGATTTTGAAAGATAATATTCGAGTCATTTTAAAAGATATTTAGGAATCCTAGAAGTTTTGAAGAGATTAAAAATATTTTAAAACTTTGAAAGATATCCGAAAATTTTTAAAATATTTTTTTTCAGGCTTTAAAAACTCCTGAAAATGTTTTAAATTGACTCACATTTTTTATAAATATTGATGAAACTCTGTGAAATAAAAAAATTCCAGACAGTGTTTCGAGATATTAGTAATCTTCAAAAATGTTCTTGAATTTTCCCGAAAAAACTAAGAAAATTATATTTATCTAACCTTAAAGCAAATAAAGAAAGTAACTTAGAAGATAAATAGTTATACGTAATTTTTATTTTATATTAAAAATTATAATTTGGCTAAAATTGTTTTTCTTTCTCAACTGGAAAATCTGTCATCAACTGAAAAAGATATTTTTTCAACTAAAAATGAATTCAATAAATATTCAGTTAAAAAATTAATTGAAAAAAAAAACAATTCCCAAAAAAATACATAAATTTTCTACCAACTAGGCGATTTTTTAATTTATAAAGTATACATTTCTAACAAAAAATGAAATAGTCACATTAAATTAAAAAAATAATTTTTAACAAAAAACGAACTTTCATTAAAAATTTTAATTTTTCAATCATAGTGGTGAATATTTACAAACATTTTTTCCTTCAAGAAATTTAATGTTCTACCAAATAATCCATTTACAACCAGTTAAATTACAAAAAAAAAGAATTTTCAAATAAATGAGATGAGTCCCCAACCAAATAGATGAATTTTTAATTAACGGAGATGAAATTTAAACCAAATAGTTGAATCAGAGATAAATATTTGATTTTTTAACTAAAAAATATATTTTTTCTACCAAAAATGGATTCAAAGTTTTGAAAATTTTTAAAAATAATTTACAATTGGAAAAGATTTCAATAAATTTAAATTAAAATGCAGATTTTTAAAGATTTCGACATAAAATTTTGAAGCGTTTGAAGGATTTAGAAAGGTTTGAAGATCATAAAAAAATCCTTAATATTCCTGGAAAAAGTTTTTAATGACTTTTTGCTTGAAAAATTAATTTTAAAAGAATATTAAAAAGATTTAAAAACATTTTAAACGATTAAAAATACTGTCAAAAAAATCTGGAAGATTTCAAAGCAATTGTTTAAATTTTGAAAGTTTTTTCAATATTCATCTCTTTTATTAAAAACGGAGTCTTTTTTGGTTGAATTCAACCGATTTTGATTTAAAATTTAAATATTTTTTATTTGAAATATAATTAAGTTAATTTTAGTTGAAAATTAAACTATTTTATTCATAATTCATGTTTTTGGTTAAAAATTCATTCTTTTGGTTGAAGATTTATCATTTTAGAGGAAAATTTTTCTCTTTGTTAGAAAATTTTAATATTTCGTTTAAAATTCTTTTTTTTTAGTGAAAAATTATAATCTTCATGGTAAAAAATTGAACTTTTTGGTGGAAAATTCATCTATTTGGTTGATAATTTATTTTTTTAAATGAAAATTAATCTGTTTTGCTTGACAATTCACCTATTTTGTTACAAATTTGTATTTTTTGGATGAACTTAACTGTTTTTCATTTAAAATAAAAATATTTTTTAAGTAATATTTTAGCATTACATTTTTCATTGAGAATTCATCTTTTTTGATGAAAATTCAACTATTTGAGTAAAATTTGAACTACTTTGTTAGAAAATGATTTTCTTGGTTGAAGAGTCACCATTTTTATGTTAAAAATTATTTTCATTGATAGAAAATATAACTATGTATTTCGTTGAAAAATTTATTTTTTTTTTTAGTAAAAAATGAATAGTCTTCTTGGTAAGAAGTTAAACTTTTTGGTAGAAAATTCATCTATTTTGTTGAAAAATTTTCTTTTTTGGTTGAATTCAAATTTTTTTTATTTAAATAGAAATCTTTTTTGGTTGAAATCAAATGATTTTGATTTAAAATTAAAATCTTATTTGATTGAAATATCAATATATTTTGTCGAGAATTTATCTTTTTTAGTAGAAAATTCAACTAATTGGATCAAAGTTGAAGCTACTTTATGAAAAAGTCATTTTTTGCTTGAAGATTCATTATTTTTGTTGAAAATTCATCACTTTGGTAGAAAATTTCACTATTTTGTTGCAAATTCGTTTTATTTTTGGTTGAGAACCAATTTTTTAACTACAAAAGTAACTATTACATTTTTGATTGAAAATTTATATTTTTAATTGAGGATTTATCTATTTTGTTGAAAATTCGTATTTTTTTTGGTTGAATTCAACTGGTTTTGATTTCAAAGAAAAATTTTTTTGGTTCAAGTATCACAGTCATTGCTTAGAATTAATATTTTTTGGTAAAAAATTAATTATTTTAGTTGAAAATTTTTCTCTTCAATTGAAAATGTAACAATTTCGTTAAAAATTCGTCTTTTTTAGTACAAAATTAGTCTTCTTGGTAGAAAATTCTACTATTATGGTAGAACATTAATCTATTTAGTTGAAAATTTAACTATTTTGTTGAAAATTCGTCTTTTTATGTAGAAAATTAGTCTTCTTGGTAGAAAATTAAACTTTTTGTTGTAAAATTCATGCATTTGATTGAAAATTGACCTTCAGATTAAAAATTAATTTGTTTTGTTTGAGAATTCAACTATTCTATTGAAAACTCGTTTTTCTTGGATGAAGTTAACTGTTTTTGTTATTTAAAATAATAATATTTGCTGATTAAAATAACAACTATTATATTTTTCATTAAAAATTCTTTTTTTTTGAAAATTCATCTACATTTTGTAGAATTTCAACTACTTTATTGAAAATTAATTTTTTTTTTTGGTTGAAGATTCATTATTTTAGATGAAAATTTTTCTCTTTGGTAGAAAATTTAAATACACATTTTGTTGAAAATTCGTACTTTTTTAGTAGAAAATTAGTCTTTTTGATAGAAAATTCAACTGGTTTTGATTTTAAAGAGAAATCTTTCTGGTTGAAATATTACAGTCTCTGATGAGAATTCATACTTTTTTGTAGAAAATTCAACTACTAAGGTAGAATTTAAACTACTTCGTTAAAAAATCATCATTTTAGTTGAAGATTCTTCCCTTCGATTAAAAATATAACTATTTCGTGAAAAATCAGTACTTTTAGTAGAATATAAGTCTTAGTAGAAAATTCTACTGTTTGGTAGAAAATTAATCCATTTTGTTGAAAATTCGTACTTTTTTAGTAGAAAATTAGTCTTCTTGATAGAAAATTCAACTTTTTAGTAGAAAATTCATTTTTTTCGTTAAAAATTAATATATTTTGTTGAAGATTCCACTATTTCATTGAAAAATGGTCTTTTTTAGTTGAAAATTTATCTCTTTGATTAAAAAATTGCCTGTTTTAGTGAAAAATTCATCTTTTTGGTTGAAAATCAATTTTAAGTGTTTGAGGATTCAACTATTTTGTTGAAAAATTTGTCTTTTTTGGTTGAAAATTCAATTAATTGGATGAAAGTTCAACTACTTTGTGAAACAGTAATTTTTTGCTTGAAGATTCATCACTTTAGCAGAAAATTCATCTCTGGTTGAAAATTTCACTATTTTGTTGAAAATTAGTTTTATTTTTGGTTGAGAACTACATAATTTTTTTAACTGAACTGCTTTGTTAAAAATTCATTTTTTGGTTGAAAAGTCATCATTTTAGTTAAAAAAATTTCTCTTTAATTAAAAATGTATCTATTTTGTTGAAAATTCGTCTTTGTTAGTAGAAAATTAGTCTTCTTCGTAGAAAATTTAACTATTTGATAGAAAATTAATCTATTTAGTTAAAAATTTAACAAACTGGTTTGAAATGAACTTTTTTGTTGAAAAGTCATATTCTCGGGTTAGAAAATTAAATTCTTTTAGAAAGTTCCTCTCTTTGGGTAAGAATTTTATCTTTTTGTTTAAAAATGCAAATGATTAGTTACAAATGAACCTTTTTGTTAAAATTGTGATTTTACAAATTCTGAAATCCTCAACAATAAAAAATAAAATCATATTTCTGTGGTTGATTTTGAGCCAATCTATTCAGATTTTTACATTTTCCAAACAGAAAAGAAAAAATCATACCTGTATGCGAAAGATCTGGCTGCTCCCTGCTTCTTAATTTCATTAGTAGTCTCCTCGTTTCCTTCCTGATTAATATCCCAGCAAACTACAGTAGCCCCCAAGGATGCGTATCTCAGGGCTAATTCCCTTCCAATTCCATGGCCAGCACCTGTTACCTGTTTGCAATTTAAAAAAAAAATAAAATAAAAAAATTATTTTCGAAAAAAAAATCCTGAGACTCAAGCTGAATTTCAATTTTCAAGTTTAGGTCAATGATGTCAATTAGACCCTCTCTATTCTATACCATTCTACAAATTTTATTACCAATACGATCTCTCCAGCGACGCTTTTTTCTTCGGCTGGAACGAAGAATCGATATATGCTCTCAAAAAGATAAAAAATTATCTTTATGAATAATAATAGAACATCGGCGACGATCACCACCCCTCCATACGCATTGACCATGGCTAAGTCGAAATTTTCCCTAAAAAATTAATTAATTTCGTTAGCAAGTCCCATGAAATTTAACACTTATTAACCATTTAGGTAAAAAAAAACTTTTTTGTAAATGTTATTTAGAATCGACAAAATTAGCTGAATCGAACATCAGCTAAATTAATAATATTCTCTTTATAAACAATATTAATAAAACAATATTTTGATGTGACACTGAATGCTTTTTCAATATTTCTTTAGTCGTACAAATATAGAAGTTATTTATACTGAACACTTAAATTTAAGCTGGAATTAAATTCTGCGAATTGAGAACAAGAAAATAAGTATTATCAGTTTATTTTTAATTTAATATAAGTATAATATTCATAAGATTTTTGAGAAAATTATTATTTTTTTTTTTAATTTTTCAGATATGTTAAAAAGAATCTAAAAGATTTTGAAGACATTTTTTCATTTTATAGGATTTTACAAAATATTAAGAAAAATTCGAGTCTTTTTAAGGACATGTAAGTGTAACTTCAATTTTTTTCACTTTTTTTTAAACCCAACTTACGTTCATACTAAACGCGATACTGAGTTGAAAATGGGGGAAAATAAATAAGAAGCACTAAGAAACGTTTTTCTAGTCCTAAATTTTTACAATTATAAAAAAGTTTTTTTTGTTAGAAATTTTGTGTTGCTTTTTTCATAATTATTAAATTTTTGGACCAGACAAACTTTTCTTAGTGCTTTATATTTAGTTTCTTAAATTTTCAACTCGTTATTGTGTTTCGTGTGAACGTAAGTTAGTTTTGAGAAACATGTGAAAAAATTTTTTGAGGTTAGGCTCACACAGGCTCACATGGCATTTAAAGATGTTTAGGTTTTGTAGAAAGAAATCAAGAAATATTTGATAAATTTTCGGAAATGTTACCAAGTTTTTAAATATTTCTAATCCGCTTAAAATGTCTTAAATTCCTAAAAATATTTTTATTTGACTCGAATTTTTCATAAAATTTTGAAAAATCGTTCAAAATGTAAAAAAAATTAAATTATAATCTTGTAAATTTTTCCAGGAATTTTAAGAAAATTTTGTTATTCTCTTGAAATCTTCCAAAAAATTTCTTAAGCATCTAAAAATCTTTTAAGGTTCAAAATTCTTTTTGAATCTCTTCAATCCTTCTAAATATTTCTTGAATATACTAGATTTTTTTGATTTTTTAATCTCACTAAGAAGCATTTTGCTTTAAAATCTTCTACATACTTTAACGAAATTTTAGGAAAACGTTTGAAATGTTTAAAAACCTTTTTTAATTTTCTCTTAAAGCTCATTTTTAAAAATAAAACATCATTGAAAATTTTTACACAAATCTTAAGATAATTCTTTTTTTTTTTAATCTTTTCAGACCTGCTAATTCTTCTAATCTGTAAAAATTATTCAAATTTTTCCTGACTTTTTTTTTTAAATTTTGCAAAACTAAAATAATTGCTTTAAAATCTTACAGATTCTTCTTTGACAATTTTAGAAATCTTTTGAAATGTTTTCAAATCTTTTTAAATAATCTTACAAAATTCTTTAAAAATCTTTACAAGTTTTAATTATCAAAAAATTTTTAATTTTACTTTAAAATCTTTTACACTCTTTTTAAAAATTAAGGAAATAATTTAAAATGTTTTATAATCTTTTTTAATTTTCTCTAAGAATTCATTACAAAACAATCATTTAAAATTTTCCCACGAATGTTAAGAATATTTTTTTCATTCTCTTGACACCCTGCAAAATTCAGTTTACCTAAAATTTTTTTAAATCGTGAAAAATTTTAAGAATTTTTAAAATCTTCTATATTCTTTTTCCACACATTTTGAAATCACCAAAACTTAAAATTATTCCTTTAAAATAAAACCTCAACCATTCAAGATTTTCCCAGAGATCTTGAATAAATAAAAAATTCGACAAAAATTTTCGAATTCTTCAAAATAAGTTTTTGCCCATAATTTAATTCTTATCTCCTTAAAAATTTAAAAAAAGTTTAAAAATTATATTTTGGTTGCGAAATCTTAAGAACAGAATTATTTCCCATTATTAAACAATCATTTCCAATTTAAATTTTCTCTTCTATCGATAATGTTTAGAACCATTTAAAAATAAATTTTATGATGAAGTACAATTATTTAGAAATTTTGATATACAAAGCTGACGGTGCAGAAAAATCATAAATTAAAAATGTCACGTAATCGGGTCAAATATCCGATTACATATTACTTTACGTAATATGTAAATACTCCCTTAACAAAGTTAATTGTTTCAAAAACTCATTATTATTTTTAATAATATTCAATTTGTATAATGACAGAAAGTTGCGGTTTTTTCTCAAATTTTCAATTTTTTGTTTACTTTTCACTTGAAGTGAAATAATAATTAATTCAATTTGGCAAAAATAATTATTTAAACAAATTATTATCCCTTATAACTATCTTCGTTATTAATGCTAAATCGTTGCGGTTTTTTTCTGAACTTTTAAACTTTTTCTCGACTTTTCACTTAGTGAGGTAATAATTAATGCAAGTTAACAATCATGCTTATTTAAACA